>JAIGNY010000287.1:30000-82500 GCA_020152595.1 Chiridota heheva | reverse complement strand
AATGTGAACAGTACAAAAAATTAAATAGGTATCAAGGCTCTGTTTATAAAGTTAAACATAGCAATAAATTTCACAGCGTCAAAGTAGAGAATTGTTGGGTTGAGATACAAAATAGCCTCAATTACATACAAAAGGAGTAAATTAAATATAGAATACAGTGAGTATAAGTGCAAAGAATGCAGTAGTTTAGTCTACATACTAGTAATACTTAAAGAAATTATAAAGGGTGCTATTTGGGTTGCCATGACGATTGATATACCCGTCAACTTAAAGATTAAATAACAAAATACGATGGAAATGATTACCTGGGGTAAAACAGACTTACACCTGCAACGATAAATGTAATTTTTAGCATGAATTAGGAAATAATTTAAAGGGGCTTTCATATTATCTACTTGTCCTAAGAATACAATGACTTTATTAAGAACAACAGGGTTTGAAATAATAAGCTTCACAGCATCACTCCAGAAACAAGTAACAAACGAGCAATTACAAAAGAAATGAGATAAAGTCTCATCTTAAACATGGTAAGGATGTAACCTTGAACTCTTTTATAAAGTCAATAACACTTTTCGGAGAACCATCAATGCAGAAAAAGTCACGGACCCCAAATGCCCCAGCGTTATCAAAAAATGTCTTATTCCCAATTTTTAGAAGTGAGTTGTTTAAAATAATTTGATTAATAAAGCGATCAACCGACATAGTAAAGTTAAAAGAGAACCAAGCTTCACATACCTGTTTTACAAAACAATTCTTGATATTCAAAAAATCATGTGGACTCATATTACATTTAAATATAAACATATTTCCAAAATTACGTAAAGCTAAATCATAAAAGATCTTCCAATTATTTAAAGTAGGTGAACAATAACGACGATTCGAAGAACACTTAAGAGTAGAAATAAAGGATTCAACATGCAACATACGAAGCTCGCCCTCATTCTAATCATTAATAAGTGAAGAGCTTTTAAGTTCATGTGGTTTACCATTCTAAACAAACTTAAACAACATTTTGTTAAGTTCTTTGACATAGGAATGAGGGGGGTTTGAAAGCACAATAAATGAGTAAACCAGTTGGGAAAGAGCAAAAGATTTAATGATACTAATTTTGCCTATGGGTGTAAGGTCACGAGTTGACCTTAGATTAAGAACGTTCTTAAGGCGAGATAATTTTGGCTGATAATTCAGATGGAAAAAATCGTCATGGTGAGTTGTAAACGAAATATCTAAATAATAGATAGGACCAGTGGAAAAGTTAAGAATATAATTTTAAAGATGATATGGGGGTATTTCAGTGTAATAACCAAGGGGGAAAATGTATGATTTATCAAAATTAATTACGAGACCGGAAATTTTGCCAAATGATTTAAACTTGAAATAGCGGCATCAGTGGACGACTTACGGCATCAGTGTTCCGTAAATAGTGCAGGGTCATCAGCATATTGACAAATTTTTAGGTTGATATCACTTACATGTATATCTCCAACATAATGGTTATGCTTGATATAGATACAAAGAATTTCAAAACAAATTATAAATAAATAATGACTAAGAGGACAGCCTTGTCGTACGCCACGTGATATCTGAAAATAATTAGTACAATGAGCATTGTTGATTACACATGAAGTAGCCTTTGCATAAAGGGTAGAAACCTATTGTATGAAACCCCGTGCAAAATTAAAATAAGAAAGTACCTTGGTAATAAATGAGTGGTTTAAGGAGTCGAACGCTTTCTCAAAATCGAGAAAGATTAATGAAGCTGGTCAATTATTATGATTACAATAGCTAATAGTATCTAACACTAAACGAATATTTTCCCGATATACCTACCCTTAAGGAAACCAGTCTGCTCTGGAATAACAAAATCAATTAAAATACATTTTAAACGGTTGGCCAGGAACTTAGTTGCTATTTTGTAATCGGTATTAAGTAGAGCAATAGATCTCCATTTTTTTAGGAATGATGGGTTTTTGCCAGGCTTAAGAATTAAAGAAACCACTGCCTGTGATTGTTGTTTGAATAAATACATATTATTTTAAGAAATATTTAGCGCGTTAACAACGAATTTCTCAATTTTATCCCAAAAAAATTGATAAAAGTCAGAAGATAAACCATCGGTACCTGGTGATTTATTAGACGGCATAGAAAATAGGGAATCTTTGCATTCGCTAAAGCTTAATGGGCCTTTTAGAGAAACCGAATCCTCATTCGATATACGTTTGTTACTGTTAATGGAATTGAAAAGCGTAGAGGGGTCACTAACAGGACGTTTGGAATAAAGAGAACAATAAAAACATTTAATTTCATCAAGAAGTGCATGCTTATCAGTAACATGCGAACCAGTACCATTTATTAATTTAGTGATACAGTTGGAGGCCTTATTTTTACGTTCTAAAATAAGGAAATATCAGTGTTTTCTCCCCACTCTCAACCCACCTTGCCCTGGAACGAATTAAAAAAACTTTTAAGCTTATAATCGTATATCAAATCGAGCTCATTCTTGGTACCTCTTAAAGCAGATAAGTTTGAATCAGTGGGAGATGTTATACATAGTTGATCATAATACGAAATAGATTGAAGTACATTGCGCTCATGAGCTAATCTTTCACGTGCCTTACGTTTAGAGTAAGCAATTATTATTAAAATTAGTTTCATTATTATCATTATTATTATTATTATTATTATTATTATTATTATTATTATTATTATTATTATTATTATTATTATTATTATTATTATTATTATTATTATTATTATTATTATTATTATTATTATTATTATTATTATTATTATTATTATTATTATTATTATTATTATTATTATTATTATTATTATTATTATTATTATTATTATTATTATTATTATTATTATTATTATTATTATTATTATTATTATTATTATTATTATTATTATTATTATTATTATTATTATTATTATTATTATTATTATTATTATTATTATTATTATTATTATTATTATTATTATTATTATTATTATTATTATTATTATTATTATTATTATTATTATTATTATTATTATTATTATTATTATTATTATTATTATTATTATTATTATTATTATTATTATTATTATTATTATTATTATTATTATTATTATTATTATTATTATTATTATTATTATTATTATTATTATTATTATTATTATTATTATTATTATTATTATTATTATTATTATTATTATTATTATTATTATTATTATTATTATTATTATTATTATTATTATTATTATTATTATTATTATTATTATTATTATTATTATTATTATTATTATTATTATTATTATTATTATTATTATTATTATTATTATTATTATTATTATTATTATTATTATTATTATTATTATTATTATTATTATTATTTATTATTATTATTATTATTATTATTATTATTATTATTATTATTATTATTATTATTATTATTATTATTATTATTATTATTATTATTATTATTATTATTATTATTATTATTATTATTATTATTATTATTATTATTATTATTATTATTATTATTATTATTATTATTATTATTATTATTATTATTATTATTATTATTATTATTATTATTATTATTATTATTATTATTATTATTATTATTATTATTATTATTATTATTATTATTATTATTATTATTATTATTATTATTATTATTATTATTATTATTATTATTATTATTATTATTATTATTATTATTATTATTATTATTATTATTATTATTATTATTATTATTATTATTATTATTATTATTATTATTATTATTATTATTATTATTATTATTATTATTATTATTATTATTATTATTATTATTATTATTATTATTATTATTATTATTATTATTATTATTATTATTATTATTATTATTATTATTATTATTATTATTATTATTATTATTATTATTATTATTATTATTATTATTATTATTATTATTATTATTATTATTATTATTATTATTATTATTATTATTATTATTATTATTATTATTATTATTATTATTATTATTATTATTATTATTATTATTATTATTATTATTATTATTATTATTATTATTATTATTATTATTATTATTATTATTATTATTATTATTATTATTATTATTATTATTATTATTATTATTATTATTATTATTATTATTATTATTATTATTATTATTATTATTATTATTATTATTATTATTATTATTATTATTATTATTATTATTATTATTATTATTATTATTATTATTATTATTATTATTATTATTATTATTATTATTATTATTATTATTATTATTATTATTATTATTATTATTATTATTATTATTATTATTATTATTATTATTATTATTATTATTATTATTATTATTATTATTATTATTATTATTATTATTATTATTATTATTATTATTATTATTATTATTATTATTATTATTATTATTATTATTATTATTATTATTATTATTATTATTATTATTATTATTATTATTATTATTATTATTATTATTATTATTATTATTATTATTATTATTATTATTATTATTATTATTATTATTATTATTATTATTATTATTATTATTATTATTATTATTATTATTATTATTATTATTATTATTATTATTATTATTATTATTATTATTATTATTATTATTATTATTATTATTATTATTATTATTATTATTATTATTATTATTATTATTATTATTATTATTATTATTATTATTATTATTATTATTATTATTATTATTATTATTATTATTATTATTATTATTATTATTATTATTATTATTATTATTATTATTATTATTATTATTATTATTATTATTATTATTATTATTATTATTATTATTATTATTATTATTATTATTATTATTATTATTATTATTATTATTATTATTATTATTATTATTATTATTATTATTATTATTATTATTATTATTATTATTATTATTATTATTATTATTATTATTATTATTATTATTATTATTATTATTATTATTATTATTATTATTATTATTATTATTATTATTATTATTATTATTATTATTATTATTATTATTATTATTATTATTATTATTATTATTATTATTATTATTATTATTATTATTATTATTATTATTATTATTATTATTATTATTATTATTATTATTATTATTATTATTATTATTATTATTATTATTATTATTATTATTATTATTATTATTATTATTATTATTATTATTATTATTATTATTATTATTATTATTATTATTATTATTATTATTATTATTATTATTATTATTATTATTATTATTATTATTATTATTATTATTATTATTATTATTATTATTATTATTATTATTATTATTATTATTATTATTATTATTATTATTATTATTATTATTATTATTATTATTATTATTATTATTATTATTATTATTATTATTATTATTATTATTATTATTATTATTATTATTATTATTATTATTATTATTATTATTATTATTATTATTATTATTATTATTATTATTATTATTATTATTATTATTATTATTATTATTATTATTATTATTATTATTATTATTATTATTATTATTATTATTATTATTATTATTATTATTATTATTATTATTATTATTATTATTATTATTATTATTATTATTATTATTATTATTATTATTATTATTATTATTATTATTATTATTATTATTATTATTATTATTATTATTATTATTATTATTATTATTATTATTATTATTATTATTATTATTATTATTATTATTATTATTATTATTATTATTATTATTATTATTATTATTATTATTTATTATTATTATTATTATTATTATTATTATTATTATTATTATTATTATTATTATTATTATTATTATTATTATTATTATTATTATTATTATTATTATTATTATTATTATTATTATTATTATTATTATTATTATTATTATTATTATTATTATTATTATTATTATTATTATTATTGTTATTATTACTGTTATTATTATCATTATTATCATTACTATTATCATTATTATTATTATAATTATTATTATTATTATTCGGAATGAGCCTGTCATGTCGGCGTAGTAAGAAGCCCTTTTTCTTGGCTTTTCAATTTCTCCTAATTTTAATTTATTTCAGAACTGTAAACTCTCTGGACTTTATGTTTTAGGAATCTTTTGCATCCTTTATTGCATTATTTGTGACTTTCTTGCAATTTTACGATAAATTTACAGCATAAAACGAAGAAAACAGGTAGACCTAAGGGCGCTACCAGTAAAGCGCGGGAAGATATACGCCATGATGCCGACATTACGTAATATGCGATGCTGGAGGATTCCAATTTAGAATCCGAGAAGAGTTCGCTATCTACAGAATTCAAACTTTCTATTGACAAAATCAGGAGAAACATAAGCACTGAGCTTTCTAAACTTGAGGAAGAATTTAATAAAGCTATCCTAGAACTGAGAAAATGTGTAACCGAACTCACGAGAGAAAATGAGTCTTTGAAAAACAATTGTGAGTTTCCTGAAAATCGGGTAGTTAAGTTAGAGGAGAAGAATTAATATCATGCCCCTCTTATAAACAAAAATGAACGGTTTTCCCACAGAAATAATATTAGATTAGTTTGAGTCAAGTCGGGCCTAAATGAGAACTGTATTGAGATTGCACGTACTATCTTAGTGTATGCAAGGGGTCAACCTGTAAAATTGAACGTGCCCATAGGGATGGCAGTTCGATTTCTGGAAAGGATAGACACATCCTCGTGAAACTGACTTATTATCAGGACAAAATGAATGTGGTGAAAAATGCACGCCAAACCATAGCTTGGAAAGCATTGTACATAATTGATGATCTTACAACCGCTGATGGTAAACCATTCTCCTTTGAATAATACTCCTTATTCCTTCCTTTTTCCGATCATAATCAGTTTACCAGATTTCCTGCAGCTAACATACCTCCGCAATTGGAGTCATTCGTCAATACTTGTCTTACTCTGTTTTATCTTGTTTACTTCAAGATGTTTCCATGAATCTGATGTCAGAAGGACCAGGCTGGTAACTAGAGTTACTATTCATGATGTGCACAACTTACAGTCATTTTCCTCGTCATTTCCTTTCGTCATTATACCATCTTACATGTAACCAAGTTTAAGTTTATATAGTTATAGAATCAGCTTACCTGTAAAAATCAAGTTCAAGTTTACATAAGTTATTTATATGTTCTGCAAAGTTACAGTTGTTTTGAAGAATATATCAGCTGACCAGTAATTATGCTCAAGCTTACATGGATTTTTACATGTATACTTACACGTTCCAAGAAGTTATGGCTCTTTTGTGAATTATATCATTTTATCTGTAAGCAACTCCAAGTTTACATGGTTATTTACATACTTACATGCTTTAAGATGTTAAATTAATCTTGTTGATTATAATCAAGTTCAAGTTTGCTGAGATTTGTCGTGAGCATTCAATAATTGTTTATCTAGATAAGCCACCTTTTATGCTGACCAGAAGCTTTGTTCATTTTGTCCGATTTGATGACTTGTGGACCTTTTCAAGAGTTTCAAGTAAGTCTTCCTGCAGTCCTGTGAGAGTCAGTCCGTCAACTTCATGTGTCTGTATATCTTAATGTCTCGGTCACCTAGATTTAACAATCTAATGGGCACCAACCCATCTGTGACAGAAACGAGACCACGGGCTCTACAACACCCTGGGGAACGTTATTTACCTCAGAATGTTCGACTAGGCCAACAAATATGTACCTCTTTGGGGGTGTTCGGCACACTGCCTTAATGATAATTTCTTCTCCTGCAGGGACATATATTGGCCGTCTGCTCACACACCTGGCAAATTCAACCAGCCCATCAACAGAAACCGAACCTACTTTAGTATTTCATGCCTTTATAACCCTGTCCCAAACTCGGAAGTCTTTTTCATGGCAGGAAAAATTGTTTCTACATACATTTCTCAAAATTTCAATGACCTGACTGATAAAGTTCGTCCCTAAAAGGACTGGCACCCCTGTAACAGCTTCATTGGGAACTATCAGCACGGAAATTGCAGAAAATGTTCTGCCAAGAACCTCGATGTCCATTTTAATGCAGCCCTTTATGGGTAGCTCTGACCCGTTAGCTGCCGTAACTTTCAACCAATGAAGATCAAGTATCTTGGGAGTCCCAACGTGCTGACAGACGTGCTGAGAGAGGAATTCCTGTGAAATGGTAGCGACCTATAACCCTGTACCAAGTAAGTAAGGCCTGAACAGGTATGCGATTTATTTTGGCATCCACCACTAGGTGTCCTCAACCAGCTTTTTCCAATTTTTGGCTGTAACAGGTGATGGAAGGGAGGAGCCATGTGACAGACAATCCACTGTATGGCTCTCAATAGTGGACCATGCTAGTTTGACGTGGCAGGACTAGAGTTTTGTCCATTTTGAGGGCAATATCGGGCAATGTGACCAGCCTGTTTGCACTTTCTGCAAATTGGCGGGCCATTTTGATCAAAACGGTCAGTCGGGTGAGGTATAGCCGGACCTCTTTGCCCTGGGCGGCGGCTAAAGCCACTCTGACCATTTATATTCACACAAAGCTGCAAATGCTGCACTTGCGTTGTTAGAGATTTTAGGGTCATCAACATTTGCTTTTGAATGTTCAAATCTGCAGCTGGGCTATGTGGAACTGGAGGTTTTACAGTAGAGGAAAAATTGAGGAAAGCATTATAGAAGGGGCTGCTGTCCCCTGTGATAAGTTGTTCCCTCTCCAACTGGATTGCCTCCAGCTTGACGTCCTGAAATGATTTATCAATCGCTCTGTGCATGTCCCTACGGAGCTCCAATTTAATATCATGGCTACCCAGGCCCTCAACAAATGCGTCTCGGAGCGCCACATCAGAGTCAGGAAAAGCATTTTCAATTTTTGCCGTGACCTTCGCAGATTGATTGGAATTTAAATTTTACTGTTACAGAACAGATACCAAACACAACAGATATTAAAACAACAGGATAGAAAACAAGAATATGATAATACCTATAGCCTTTATGCATTCAGGTACATATCAAATATCAAAATACAACCTAATCGCCAAAACTATTACATCATGCTATAAATCTTACTTGTTAAAGTACCATTAAATTTTCTCAAATTACCTTACAGACGTTTTGTGATGAGCAAATGAAAAACAACTTATTATGATATCTAATTCCCTAACTGTGAATGCAATGAAAAGTGCACTGTTACTAACCCACATATATTATTTTGGTATCTTTTTTTTTTAAATAAGCGACTTCAGTTCCCTAGTCCTGTAGTGACCGCCAAATCTCCTGTAGTGTAGCAACTAATTGTCCTGTCCATTCAGCGACATCAGTTCCCCAGTCATGTAGTGACCGCCAAATCTCCTGTATTGTAGCAACTAATTGTCTTGCCCATTCAGCGACATCAGTTTCCCAGTCCTGTGGTGGCCTCCAAATCTCCTGGTAGCATCCAATTGTCGAATATTCATAATCTGACAGCCTTTGTTTGTAAGAAATGATGTGAGGACCAGTGACTCGACTTCAAAGGTACTACCTTCCACGGAAACTTTAAGTTCCAGCACTGTCAGAAATTCAGTTAGTACGAGCGTATCCATTATCTACATTTTTGAGCACAAACACCAATTATTTCGATGAGGGTTGCCTATGGCTTTTATTTCCTCATAGAAAATAACGATCAAAGCCGCCATGTCATTACTTATCCTTCATAGGGAGGAAACTAAGTTCCAAAGTCCAAATTAAAGTCGGAGAAAATACACAAAACACATATTCATTTATATTTTTACTATACACTGGTTTATTCTCTCCCACTCCAACTTTGTATCTAACCACAGTCTATGTCTCTAACAACCCGATTCCAACTCTCCAACTCCATTTCTTACTCTAAGTACCCAATTCGAGCTGAAAATCAACTTAAGTCTCACCCAATTCTACTTCCTAAACACCATCTTTTAAAATTATTGCGTAAATTGATAAACTTTGCAAGTCTAACCCACCACTTTAAGAAATTAACCAATTGAGAATAAGACACCCTTATCCGACAATTTCTAAAACTTATTAGTTGAACTCTAAAACTTATTTATTACCCAATTGAAACAAATATACAAGTTAAGTAGCATTCCTTTTACCCTATATTCCTATAATGTAATGATAACTCAAATAACTATTTCTTAAAGAGTTTTATGTGGTCAAGATGATAACCAAGAATCGGGATAAAAAGTGCATTAGTGTCATGGTCAAGATGATAACCAGGAAAAATTATATAAAGTGCATTAGTGTCATGGTCCATTAAACCTCAGAGAATGCTCCTATAGACATGCTTTGTTTATGCAATTTGGTCCACAATTAGTATAAGAACAGATGAGTAAAAGTTTCACTTTTAACCATTGTAAAAAAATTCTTTATATTGCTATCCAAGAATTGGATAAGAAGCCAAAAGAAGAAGTCAAAGTGATTTGTTGTTAAAAAGTCATTAAACCTATAGCTTAACTCCATGACAGTGTTCCATATCAACCCCTACAGACTTCTCTGTACAGACATACGTTAATGTTCATGGATTAGAGTGGCATTGCAACAAGTTTGCCTTTACGTTTTACGTTAAGCTTTGAGCTTATAAATGTTCATGAATTAAATATTTTTTAAGAAGGCTTAACGTTAGGCCTACGATTTTACGTTACGTCACCTTACAGTATGGCTAAGGCACTAATAGTCACAATTTAAATTACATACCGTAACATACGTACTTGCTTACCATGAAATACGTCATTTAAGTTGTGACAAACCAGCTTTTTGTAGTTTTCTTGACCCAGAATTGAGTTACAATTGACCTCAAACTGGATCATAAGAATAAACTCGGAATGTGAGTCATTATTTTTGAAACGGAATTCCGAGTCATTTTGATTCTGAAAGAGTAAACTCTCAGCACACTGTGCATCCGTTTCAAATTTCTACTTTTTTTGCGGATCAGATTTGACCCTGCATTAATAAGTGCAGGGTAACTGCAATTGATATTGATACGTTGGTAGAAAAGAGCTACCTTTTTAGTTTTTCCCCCAAAGAGGTTTTTTGCTCCCTAAAACTGCAGCGCCACTGCTTTATATACATATGTATGACAACTGATTCAGGAAATATTTAAATACACTATTACTTCGGGAAATTAATTCCCTGTTCGTTTTATAGTTTCCCCCCGGTACGAGATAGCCTATTGGTTTTCTGATTCAGCGGATATTAAAAACTATCGAATTTGTTAAAAGCGGGGATATATTTGTAGGGTGTTAGAAAAACAAAGATTCAAGACCTGGAAAACGAAGATCCGGAGACGAAGACCAGAAAAACCCATGAAACCATCAAATTATAATTACAAATGAATTTTAAAAATTTGCTGCGCAAATCAATCACGTGTTTTGCAATCTACCCGTGCTTTTGCATTTCTCTCACGTTAACTACATTTTTTTGTGTTTTCATCAATAAACATACATCTTACATTGTTCTTCATGTCTATTTTATTCTACAAACCCTATTACAATGATTCTAAGCATTTAAATATTAAAAAACTCATAAATAAAAAATGCAACTTCAATGTTATAGGATTTACCAAGGAAGTACATAAGCAAAAGCAGGAAGTTTAAACAAGGAAGTTCATACATACATAAAATAACTTCAATGTTACAAAGTGAAATATGACAGGATAAATAGGAAGTAATAAGGAAGTAAAAAGTAACAAGATATCAAATTTGAAATAGAAGCAATCATAATACAGTCTGATTAAGTATGTGATATGAAAGCTATTTCATTTTTCAAAATTCACTACTACAGGTATACATAAGATTTGCGCCGTAGTAATAAGTTAATCTGCACCATACCGTGCGGAGCCGTTATGACTGTAATAAATCGGTCCTACAGATAATCTTAATACCTCTGGGGCACGTACACTGGTTTGGATGGTCTCTACGAAATACAACGTTACACACTTCATTAAATCACAAGTACTCTGTTATTTTCAGTCCAACAACACTACCGACTGACCGAGCAAGGGTGACCTTTGAGGCCGCGATGTAGAATGCGCATACCCATCAAGGTCTTAGTATCATCCTAGTTGAGGGGAATGCCCATCTGTTTCCATAGGTCCACTTTTGCCTTGAGATAATAATATAAAATGCATTCTTTGATGAATACATCCCCAATACCTCTTAAATAATAATTTTTCACACAATCTGTGGATTGTCTTCTCGTGTTATCATATTCATTCTCATTCTCATTCTCGTTTAGGCGGAAGATGATGCGTATAACATCAGCAGCCCCCAGTGTTTGCAAAAAGAACACGATGTTAAACCTTTTCTCAATTCTAATTCAAGTTCATTGTAGTTGAAAAAGCATGCCATGTCTGCATTTCGCACACGGATCACCATGTGTTTGTTCCAGAATTTTTAAACTGAACACTTCTTGTACAAAATGACTGGGGCCCTCGCATTTTCATGGTTGTGATGGGGTGATCATGCAAATCACCAAAAGAGAGCAGAGCACCAACCTTGGTAAAATGAGATTGGAGCATTGCAATGAACCCCACAACAAATCTCAATTAACCGAAATGGTTTCTGTCATTTCGTACCAAGTTTTGTTGGCAAATTTGTCAAACCATAGCTGGTACTTGTCTTTGTATTCTGCTTTCTTTGGCGACATACTATGCCACATTGGTAATTGACTATCATGCGTCAGATCGTCGACTTCTTCAGCCATAGCTTTCATAGCCTTAAATTTACTTTCATCAGGCTGGATTTTCCAGTCGTTAAACTGATATCTTGCATTCTGGTTAGTAAAAGCAGGGCAACCCTCCATCAAAATTTGCACCAATACATTATTGCAATCCATCCCTATTTGTCCATTGCACGGCCTCAAGGTACCGGAATATGGCAATCAGTTTGTTGATCGTTTCAAGATTGTAATCCCTCATAGAGTCAACAGGGGCTGTGGTAAACATGGGCAGATCCGAGGTCCCTAGTACCTCCATGTCTGGCACTTTGGTTAGCACATTCATGCATAACTGGTCATAGTAAGTCAATGAAAGATGTTTTTTGTCCATTCGTTCAAAGATTCCCACCATTTTTACCCTGTCCACTTGGGAGTTCAATACGAACCGATACATATTTTTGGACCAGAGCTTTAAAAACTTAAAATGCATACCTAAGCACATTTAATGATAATACCAAAAAAGTGTCTCTTAATGCAATGTCTACTGGCACGTCAGCTCTGTCATTGTTAATGGTTGAACATATCCCCCAAAAAATGTTCTGCACAGCCACTTCATTAGCATAGTGCCACGCATAACCGGTCCAGTCACCTAAGAGATACACAAAAGTTGTATTCTCCTTTCTTCTTCAGTAATCTTTTGCATAGCCCGTGACTGAGCAAAAGTAGCGAAGCACTCATCGGCATACCAATCCCTATACTGCAGAACTGGTGGAATGCCTGGACCCATCAAGCTTATAGAACCAGTTTCTGAAATCTAAAGTAGTGCGTCCATTGTAACGACTAACGGACACCACATGGGACGAAAACAGCTCAAGGCGCTGTCTCTGGTCAAGAGGTAAAGAGTCATTCATTAACAGCTCAACATCAACGTTAGTCATTGCTGCTGTAAAATCTGCACTGTAATCATAAATAGTCCTGTAATCTTGAACACTTATGGTATAGACTAATGCATGATAAACACCCTTTGGCATCTTTTGCCTTTTAACCCCGTCTAATTTTGTCAAGGGTTTCGGATGTTTACACCTTCGGAGCTGCTGAAACAGTTTGGGTGAAATTTAATTTAAATCAGACAACGACCTAATCATAATCATATCCCCTAAACGTCTGACAAGATACGAATACCCTAGAGAAAATGCTGTAAATGTTTCATCATTGTAAAAAAAAAACGTTTTATATTTCCTACATTTGAGCCCATGCTTCACTGTCTCGGTAGGTTCTGGCTCGGGTTCCTCCTTGACTACGGGTTCTGGTTCCGCCTCGGATGCCTCAGATTCTGCAAACTCTGCCTCATCTGTTTCGCAGCCAGCGTCAGAGTTTTCCGTCTCACCCTCTTCCTTTGCTTCAGCTTCAAAGTCAGACTCAGATTCTGAGATGAACATTTCCTTCTGTTTCTTTGCTTTGGCTGTCTTGAGAGGTGTGTCAAATTCGTCCTCACTGTCGCTGCCTGCCACTGCCACATTGCTGTTTGTTCTCTTTAGGAATTGGATTGATTTCTTGTTGCTGAAGGCGTCTTTACAGCAAACTTCCTCGCGGAGTGCCGTAAATATGAAGACTCAGACTTGGTCTGATCTTCAACTGCTTCCTTGCTGCTTCTTCTCCAGAACCAAATGGTACGGATCTTGTATTCTTTACTGTACCATGATGATTTGTTAGCAAACCTTTTTTATTCAGTTGCTTTGAGTTGCTTTTTGTGTTGCTTTAATTGAACTGATCTGAATGATTTTACTATGCATTTATATCTTCTTATTTAGAAAATTAGTACCAGAAGTACATCTAACTGTACCACTACACTTCAAGCACAAAGTGTAAAATTTGTTTTCAAAATGTACCCGTATTGGTCTATCTACCATATGTATACACCTGGCAAAATCTGAGAAGCAAATTTCATCTAAGTACATATATGGCAGAAACTAATTTATCATTTTATTCCAAATTATGTTTATCAAATAGATCCATAATTTCCTCATAAGTGTAACCTCTAACTCTAAGTCTTAGAAAAAAAACATGCAATATAAACCACATTATAAAGAAATTGCAGGTTGCACCTGTAGATATGATCGAGTAACGTTATCAAACTTATTCGCAAACTGATCTATGAGGTTTGGTCCTTCTTTACCAAACGAATCAAATAATTTAATAGATTGTGCAGCAGAGTTATAATAACACACCCAATGCTGCCCGATCTTCCTCCTAATTTCTGTATTTCAGATAATAGCGCTTGAAAGCATGTACATGTGGTAGAAGACTTCGTCGGCCCCGTGAACGCCACCATGAATTAAACAGCTAAAATTTCTTGATTTACAGTCTTGTTTTATTAAATCCTGCAGTTGAAATGTGCTCAACATAGCCATGTTTCATATTTTGATTCAACAATCTGTATTTTCTGCCGATCGTTCCAGATCAGCAAGATTGAATCAAACTCTGTTACGATCGAGATCTTATATGGTTTATCTCTTGCAGTGCTGCACTTTAAGGAAAACTGCAAGCTACCCATTTTATCCTCGTGGTAATTCCCTTGCGTCCGGTGTGAGATCAAAGCAGATACTGTATTTCTCCCTCCCATCTTCTTAAGGCCTATAATCTCAGACGATGCAGACAAGCCCAGCACGGTTCGTAGACAAGCCCTGGTTTCTGCTGTACCTATTCCTTCCGCTGAAATCGTCCACTTTTTACGAGGTGATAAGTGTTTCCAACCGAGATTTGTAAACTTCTCAATTTTGCGTCAGAGAAGAAGAAAGAATTCAGCTTCAATTCAAATGCAAATGAACCCTCTTTGATATAAACGACAAATATACGTTTTGGGGTTCGTTCAAACAAGGCCTGATTCAAGAGATCGTAAGCGGATCTTTTGGTAAGGAAAGCAATTGAAATTTGATTTGCTGATACGGAAACAGTAACGGTTGATGAATCCATTGCTGATCGATCACCTTCAGGACTTGAGATGATATAGTGACCTTGCGTACACGTAAACTCGCTTTCGACAGATATAGGGCTACGGTATCATCGTCCTAATCAAAAACTGAAAAGTTATATGAACTTCGCCTAAAAAGTAAAACAATCTTAATACCGTCCGGAATAAAACGGTGAGATTTACAGATATCCAGAACTGGTCTCCCTGCATACTCAGTGTACTTGTTTTTTATTCGCTTTACTTCAGTTGCCTTCGAAGAGCATTGCAACTTGTCTGCCGCAGCTGCGGTCTTGTTACTTGAATCTTTCATTCCCAATCTTCAAGCATCCCCTCTGTAAAACACGATTCTACGAAAATTGGACGAAATGGACCTACCTAGGTAATATTAAAAGTTATGTTGAAGGAATACAGACCTGTGTACAACAAACGCATTGTAGGCTATATCCCGATTTTTTGACCAAGCCCTCGGAATATTGTAAGGTCGTTACAATTTCAGAAAAATTATACAAAAATGACGGCAAAACAGTGTTGCTCGTTATGTGAAGCACTCCCTGATGACTTTTACAATTTTTTAACGAATTTGCCTTAAATATTTTAAACGGTAATGTGCAAGTTTCAGATGTGAAAGATATGTCAAGGAGTTTGTATTATCCTATTCTTAAGATATTAGCAGCTAAACAGATCCTGTGAAAATACGGATTTTTTTATTTTATACGATTGGTATGTAAAAAGAAGAACCAAAAGGGGGGTGCTAACTTCCATAACAGAATTATCAAACCTCTTCTTTAGACTATAGGGCCGTTTGTTGGTATACCGGGTTTTCTATTTATAAAGGAATCATATACGGAGTAAAAAGTTAGATCATGAAAAATAGATAATCTAATGGACGCAAATATGGGTGTGAATTAAATGTGTTGAGTATCACAAACAATATTGTTCATTATGTGAAGTACTTACAATTGCTTAGATTAATTTGATTTGAATACATTGAATGGTAACATGCAGTCACCTAAGTTAAACAATATGTCAAAGAGTCCATATTATCCTATTCTTAAGATATCATTAAAACACCTATAACAAGATGAAGAAATCAATCATCGTACTATCAATATCAGGTTATGCTAAAGAATTATTGGAAACCATCTATAGAAACAAAACAATTATTCGATATTAATAGAAAGATTACATCTGTTCTACAAAGTGCCCTTCTAGCGGAAGATAAGCTGTTGAAGTATCAAGAACTTCTAAGGGAGCACAAATCATATAATCCTGATCTCATTTATAGAAATGCTCTTATTACAGCTCCGCTACCAAGGAATAGGTCCTTACCCACAGTAGTAGATCCAAATACCCCCAGAGACGGTATGAAGTACCTGAAGCGGTGTCGGCCCCCTGACAGAAAAGGAGCGAGGAAAGGTAAATCAATTTGTTCAATTCTTTCTGGGAGCAGGTGTCAGATAGATTCAACAAAAGGGGCTCATTTGTGCTGCTAGATGGAAATAAAACTAGCGGGTCTAATTTGAGTGATTTGTTAAGGCAGAGTACATCACCATTACGTAAACTGACCGCACCAGGTGTTGCAGAGTTTGCGTCTATGCTAGCCAAAATGGATATGCCCGTAACGTCAATCGTAAGTAGAGAATTGCGTGATATGGTTCAGGAACTGAAAATGCGAGGATTGCCTGCAAAAATAGCTTATAGCGATGATTTTTCAGGTACAGACGACAAATCATTAGATGATCTTAAGAGTGTAGTACCTAAAACATTTGAAGAGGAACGAGGTATTACGGGGGCAATACAAGACTGGATGAAATTTTAACATTTAAAAATGGCACTCCCTTTGTTTAGTTTCAGTGATATTTTAAGGCGCATGCCCATAACGGGCCTGTTTTGGTGGTTGTATTGAGGTTGTTAGAGATAATACAGATGTCCCCCAAAAAAAGCCGAAATCAAAAATTGGTACAAACTTCGGGGACCTATGGCTTCGCAGTTCAAGACGTACTCATGAGAAATGTGAAGATACCTTTGAAGGAGATAAAGAAGTGGCTGAATCAACAGGAAACATGTAGCCTGCATAAACCAAAATTCAAAAAATACCTTCGTAGGAAAGTTAAAGTATATGGGGAGGGGGCTCAGTGGCAAGCTGATTTAATGTCAATGCAGCAAATTAGACGGAGTAATGGGGGTTATCAATATATTTTATCAGTCATATATTTGTTTTCCTGTAAGGGCTGGTTGGAACCAGTAAAACGTAAAACACGTCAAATAGTTGCTGAAGCTCTGCCGAAAATAATTAAAAATCTGGATTTACACCCTTATCTTTACAAACTGGCTAGGGGAAATAATCTTATAAGACAGAAGTAAAAGATATATTGGATAATAATCAGATTCGCCTTTTTTCAACCGATAGCGACGACAAAGCCAGTGTAGTTGAGAGGTTTAACAAAACTATCAAAAATATAATTTACATGTATATGACCTATACAAACACCACCTATACAACTGGAACACCACCTATACAACTGGAAAAGGTAAGAATAAAAAGTATTTTGTTAAATGGTTGGGGTACGAATTCAAAAATAATTCTTAAATAGACGCTGCAAATTTTGTGTAATGGCTATTAACAAAGATTATAATTGGACTATCCCTAGTAATGCCGGCATGGATAAACATCCTAATAATACCACGTATGATTTCACCGTACCGTCATCCAAACCCCTTCAGCTGGAAGGTGAGTGGGAGGTGGGGAATACAGCAGCCTATTTGCCGGATGACGTGCATCTTATCAACAATTCAAATACTACTGTAATATATATTGATAATGAAGGTAATCAACAGAAAACAGGTACAATACCAATACGTCAAATCACTCGCAATCTATTGCAAAACAGACACTGGCTAGAAAACAAGAGTCTGCTTACAACAATTGTTACTGTAAAAGACTGGATGACCAAAATACAGTTACTGAAATTTTTTCGTTATAATCAATTAGTGACCATTTCAGGCGCTATATTGTATTACTATGGTTATACTGAATCATCAATACCTATAAGAGAATTAACAAAACCCTCACGAGTTTCTAAACCAAATCATACATATCGACATGTGTCATTACGCGAGTTGAATGTGTATTGTGATACTATTCAACCGCAGCTCTGTAACAATACAGTAAAACCCCTCTTGTTTACGGCCTATGTACAGCATGATGGTGATATTGTGTATTAACCGAAAGTAATAAAAAACAATTCACTGCTCAATAATAACATACATCAGATTTGTATCTGGGTTGAAACAGAACATAATATTCCTGTAGGATTTACTTCAGGCGCAACAATTCTTAATTTACATTTCAGAACTCGACGAATATAATGAAAAGAGTGGCTTCACGGAAACAAAATGATTTTTACTGGCAGATACAATCGGATGGGCCTGTGAGCGAATTCCGCGTTAATGCAAAGGAGCGGGTGGTTTTGGAGGGTACTTGGGAAGTGGGAGTTCAAAATGCTATTTTCCCGGAACTGTGGTCTACGTATGGACCCTCTTATAGTTCTGTTAAAACAATATCTTCTGAGTGGTGCGCAATAGATCATCCAAACCATTACATTTAACGAGCCGACTGAAAATTACTTCAAAGATTTTAGATTCATGAAAAAACAGCAATACGTGAAAAAGTAAAAGCAAAACTAGAAAAATTGGGTGAATATGCGGGCAGAACACAATATAAAGGTAATGATTATGCAATACAATTAGAAGGACGAATTTGCGCTATACTTGGTTTCCGTTTAAGACAGATAATCATGACAGAATCTCTACCGGAGGACAACTCTCCAATGCGAGAACTATATTATTACCAAAACATCAGATAATAGCGAAGAACCTATCAATTATGGTAATTGGATTGTAGCTGATTACCCTTGGATACCTCCCAAGATTTGTCAAATGTATGTATATAGCAATATTGTTGAGCCATCATTGGCAGATTGGTAAGTTCACATGAAGTTTCCCTTTTAATGCATTCTCAATTGAGTTATGGGGGGTATCATCCCTACAGTATTTGATACATACCGGTAAACAACAACATCTTAAATCATATAAAGATTACCATTAAGGATGGTCTAGGTTACACCATAGAATTCCAAGGCGGTGATACCATATTAAGTTTGCATTTCTAACGGCGCAGGCTTCGATTGTGAGGATAGTGTCAAAAGTTAAATTTGAATAAAAACAATTAGACTAATCAATTAGATTATCAAAAAAAGTTATATATGTTATAGGGACTGACTTTATATCATCATTAAGCAAGTGATAAAGGATGAAACAGTGTGTATAAAAAAACATCATGTCTAATGCGGTATTCATTGGAGCTCCACACAAAGAGAGGGGATTGGCGGGTTGTTTGGAGCTCTTGGTAGCATGGTGATTCAAGTCATTAAAACGGTTATTTCCACAGCTAGAGCCAATGCTCCCAACATAGCTCGTTCTCTTGCCAAGCAGGATTTACAATTAGGAGGTGATATTATAGCGGATGTGGTATCTGGAAACGGCATACAGAAATATGTGAAAGAAATATCAGCTTGTAAAAGCGATAAAATAGCTGCAGATCTTATAAAGAAAATCAAAGCTGCACAGTCAGGCGGACGGAAAAGACGTACAACAAAAGGGCGTGTGACAAAAAAGAAAACAACTGCCAAGAAAAGAAAATCAGTGAGCCTACGAACAGATAAATGTCTTGCTATTGAGAGACAATGGCCTGATGGCAAAGTACTATGATGGCGATTCCAATCAAGAGATCAAAAGTGTATGATTACACCATAGGAGCCGGAGGGCGTACTGTGCCCCACCAAATTGTAAATGGGGTGCTTCCGAATCGTGTGTTTATCATGATGGTCAGTAAGAAAGCGTTTACTGGTGGAAATCAAGTAGACTCTTTATTCTTTAAACATTTGAAATTGACCCATCTACAGTTAATAGATGGTGGGAAACAGTTCTCTCGACAGGAAATGCATCTACAGATGCAAAATGATGATAAAAATGAGGTATATTGGAAGCACTACCAATCACGTTTGGAGACTATAGGCGTAGCAAATACTAATGATTCTATTTACCTTTCCCCCAAACGACAGCTCAACGGATACGCCGTTTTCGGTTTTGAACTCACCCCCAATAGAACAGCGGGTAAGAGTATAAATTATGCCAAGGAGGGAGAGCTGACCATCAAGATGACCTTTGCCGATGATTTAGATGAGGCCATTTCCTTATTGGTGTATGCTGAACATGATGAAAAGATTCAGATCAATTCAGATAGGGTTGTGTTGTACAAACCTGTGCAAATATAATATGAAACCAGTTCAGAACATAGATTAGTTCACAGTCTTACAATGGAAGTCGATCACGATACCTATACAAATTCTTTTTTAAGAAAAAAAAAGACCGGGTTGGAAGAATCTAATCCAATATCTGAAATTTTCCCCTTAGATCTCTTTCAGGAATTATTAGAAGATGTCCCCACTATCGACGTAGAGGATGATATACTTCTACCTCAATCGGGGCACACGGAAGATGAGGGGGTGGTACGTTTTCTTATAACAGCACAACCTAGAGGGGTGTTTATCAATTCGGTTAGTACCCTGTTATTTATCATGTTAAAGATACTTAAAGTTAGCAATGGTTCTACTTCAAATGGGGATTAAGAGAAAGTGGTGTTTACCAATTGTATTTTGCATACAATGTAGTCCTCTGTGAAGATGTTTTTGAACGGGGTAAAAGTCTATGATTCTATGCAACTTTACCCTTACAAAGCATATATGGAAACATTGCTTTCGTATGATGCTAAATGGAAAACAACCACGGGGAAAATGTTGGGGTGGTATCAACATGATCTAGCCGATATAGAAAATGGTAACTATTCTAGGGATGATAGTGGCAGTGACCAAGACGACTCAGAGGGTATGCTAGAAGGGTGGGACTTAGAAGGAAGGGCTAGACTCACCAGATGGGGAGGGGGCACCTTTTAATCACCAGGGATGTTTGAAATATTTAATGTGACAAAAGACAATTGACATATCTTTGAATTCGCAGGGAGGCCTGCTGTTGATCTTTTCAAATCTATCAGATACATACCTGATGGTGTAAAGATTGAACTAAATTTTACCCGGTCTTCTAACAAGTTTGCTTTAGTAGCAGGGACCATCGACGCGGCAAGTAAAAACTTTGCTACTGCCCTAAAGGATGCTCATCTACGAGTACGTAAGGTCACCGTAGATCCTGTTTGAAAAGTGTTTGAAAATCAATGGGTTGATAAACCCCTGTATTTACCGTTTCAGAGGGTTAAAGTGCAAGCCTTCAGCATTCCAAATGATGTCAAATCGTACATTTTGAATCAAACATTTTTTTCTAGAATACCTAAACGTATGTATATTGCACATGTACATGATGAGGGTTATGCTGGTAATTATCAAAAGAGTCCTTTCTTTTTTCCTGAGGAATCCTTAGAAAGCATCCAAATACAAGTAGGTAGCACTTATTATCCAAGAGAACTCAACAAGCCTGATTTTGTAGATTATTTGGGGACGTCATGGGTCAGGGCTGAATTACAACGGATATTAGGGTTATCTAATACATCAAAAACATTGGTCTCAAAAATTTAAATGGAGGGAACAATATTTATGCTTTTGACCTTACTCTTAATCAATCACATTATCAAAGGCATTATAACATAGACAAGACTAATGCCTCACAGATTAAACTGAAATATTCAGATAAGACATCAGATAATCTGAAGGTGATCATACTTGCTGATTTTGATGCTATTTTAACTATCGGTCACGATCGTCAGGAAATAGAAGTTGTAGAGTAGAAAAGAAGCCAGCATGGCGTTATTAACCACATTTCAATTACAAGATTTGATAAGACAAGATAGTAAATTAAAACACTTTAGTTGTTTTGTTCACAACGGCACACACGGTGCCAACGAAATCTTTAACCACGTGTATATGTTCCCAAGCATTATTATCACTAATACAGAACCTAGGTGGGAAAGTGGGGAGCATTAGGTATGCTGTTATATTGACATCCAGAGATTTGTCGGTAAAAACGCAACTTAAAATACGTCCGAACTTACTTTCAAATTTCATGACACCTGTTCGTCCAATACTGGCTAATGCTCCGGTGAAATTTTAACCGATTTTAAAAAGGATTGGCAAAGATGAAACTGAACCTGTTCTATTCAAAAAGCAAAAGAAAATGTCCAAGATTGCAGCATCTCGTAAATCATCACCAGCTCTACCACCAAAGCAGCCTCACCACAACCGGCAGCATCGACGAACAGTCCCACATTTCCTGATAAGGAAGATGGGTATGAAACAGATGAGGAAGAGTTTTCGCAAGTGGTTGACGACTCTGGTTCAGAAACAGACAATGCCGAAGAAGGTGCAATAAAAGACAAAGATGTCTCTGATGATGACTCGGATGGTGCAGACTCTGATGGCAGCGAAACTGAATTGAAAACAAAAACGGAATCGATTGTAAGAGATTTCTGTTTTCTTACAAAGATCAGTCTATTACAGCATATCATTTAGGCTATATTTTGTTTTTGGATAGAGGGGGTACACACATCCATATCATGTCTGTTGTAGAAATGAAGAAAATGACTAAAAAGATGGTGTCGGATGCTGTCGTTGTGAAAGAGAAACAAGCAAAAGCAATTAAGTTGATTGACAAGACTGACAAAAAGCAGAAGGGATTTCCCTTTTTCGTGTTCACTATCAGTACAGATCAGTACCAGATGTTGCTTTTAGATAAGACAACGTTGTTGAAAGGCATGATAGAATATAAGACTTTTTCAAAATGGGAAGATAATGATTTTGTCAATCAGATACTACAGGGGTCTGAATCTGTTCCTCTAACCCAGAGAACAAGGGTAGAGTTGACAGATGAAAAGATTGTATCGATTAACAAGTACTATGGCAAAACCAGTCTTGATTTTCGCAATTGGTTTTACAAATTAAACGGCTATCGCTACCCCACAAGAATTAGTGTAAATTTATATTTTGCACATGCAACTTTGTTCTTTAACAAGAATATCTCTAAATAAATGTAAAGAAACATATTGTCTAGCAGCATACATTTGGTTTTTATTTTTTCCTAGGTGAATGGAGTAAACCCTGCTTCAAATCAAACAAGGATTCCCTCAAATGTATCCACGAGGGAATACTTGGATTAGATGAGGCATCCACTGAAACCAGCATATTCTTAGATAACACATGGGATGTAGATCAAATGAAAATGTAATATATGTACAGTTTTTTTAATAGAAAATTTTGTAAGATCGCTATTTCACTATGTGTTTCGTTTTCAGAAAGAGTTTTTGGTTACATGTGGTGTATTTGATAATCTGATAATACAGATATTGATAAGAATTTTCTGGACAAAGGTTATACCGATAGATTGTATTAATCGGTGTTTGACCTAATCCCTGAATTCAAATCAAACTTGGGGTCTATTGGAGGGCCTGAACAAAAAACCGCTGTGTCCAAGAGCATGTGGCTGACATGCTTACTTGTGTAGATACTTAGATTCTAGACACAAGAGGAACCTTGATTGCAACAAGATCTTGACAAAGATCATGACAAGAGGAATTCCTCTCAAATCTGGACAAAAATTTAACAAGGATTTGAACCAACCCTATTCTCATGTCAAAGAATAAACGGGGTATCATTTCTTGAGGTGGGGGAAAGAAACGTTGGATATCCAAATTTCTCTGAAGCAAAAGGAATGTGACGTACTTACAAGACTTGATTTTGAAGTACCGTTGTTCTCAAATTCTGAGAACCGTTCATCCTCGTTGATTATGTTTGATTTTAAATGTGGAAGAGAAAGTTTAATGCATACAACGAGTCCTGAATCGTTTATGTTCAGCGTAACCTCTGAAAAGGAAAGATGTCGTGAGATTTGTGAAAACCTAAACAACACCATTGCTTTTTAGGCTATGCTACACCAAGGTGGCTGTATATCTGGCCATTAAGATGAATCCAGATACTAACAATGCAAACACCCCCCTGACTACCATGCGTATGAAGTGTACTCAGTGTCTGCATACTTCGTGAGATACATTTAACAAATGGATGCCTGGCACTAATTACAAGCGCCAACTTATTAATAAGTTTACCAATGATAAATTGCTAAATTTTGATATGGCCCCAGTTATTCTGACACCACTCTTTTCCCTGCGTTATCGAGTGCTGTCAGGATAGCCACAATCAGATAACTCGCTGTGAACGATCGTTCAAGAATGAGGGGGCTAAGGGGAATAGCATATGTAGCAGACGCATGGTGTGGCATTGGTATACCTCCGTTATTGGTAGAGTGAGCAATTACCACATTAAAACTATTGACTCCAGTGCTAGTTTGCAGAAAAACTTCAAAAAACCATTCGAGTTCTTTGTGAATTGACAATGGCTCGAGGGGCAGATTGTTGTTATTGTACGTGCCCTGTTCACATGAAATACTATGCGTTGCAGATCAAGGCTAATTTGTGGGGGAATATGGAGTTACAAATGGATGCTCTTGATATATGTTCCAAATTGGAAATCAGAGCTATTTCCTGGTACACTAGCCTTGATGGTAAACATATCGTGCTTTTGAATTGTCATGCCATGAGCGAGGATGAAATGGACGAAATTAACCATGTATTACCTGGTATTTTGGACAGATCTACTGTGCCTCATACATCTTTGTGTGAGATTTATTAAAAGTAATCTGAAATGATAATATGCAAATTTATTTTGTGTGTAGGGTTACGAAGTAGGACTGTATATAATACAGCTCCGCTCTATCACGTAGAACTTTTAACCTTAAGCCTAAAGTAGTGATTAATAAATCTCATCGTGTGAAACTTGTAAATTACTTTCCGACATATTTAAAAAAAAATGAAACTTCGGCTATCTGTTTTGGATGATTAATTCTATAAATGCACAAAACGAAAGTGGACATCGTTTTGTGTTTGTTACAGCTGTAACAGAAAACTTCTATTTGGGAAATCGAAATAATTTTTAATGAACATTTTAGCTATTAATTTTTTAAACTTTTGGAAGTTAAATCTTATGACTGTTATGAAAAACATTTTTAGTATTGTACCATTAGGAATTTTATGAACTAGTTTTTTAAACATATGACTTGTATATTATCAAAATAATACATTTTGTGAAACTTGCATATGCTAAATAAATCTATCATTTTGTAAAACTTAAGTATATAAATAAGATTTTTACTCCGTATGCTTTATTTTGAAATAAATGAATAAACAAAACAAGTTGTGGTGAGTGATCTGCTGATTGGGTGGTGCAATGCTGCTTGTGTTTTTTGTGCTCCTAAACAGGGGTGCAGTGAAGGAGGGTACAAAGTGAGCGAAGCGAACTTTTGTAGCCCCCTTTGCTGCATCCTTGAGCAGGAGCACAAAAAACACGCGCAGCATTGCACCACCCAATCAGCAGGTCACTCACCATATACTACTGTTATTATTTAAGAAGCCAAAAATTGATATATTATTATGCTTATATGTACAAACCTGCATGCATGTACAAACATGATAACAAAACAAGATTACAGGCTAAAAAGGGTTAGTCACCCTATGAAAAGCCCAAACCAAAACCACCACCAACACAAAAAATCATATCTTCAAACATATCTTGAATAACTTTTACAAAGAGTGGTACAAGCACTTTTTTCAATGTAGAAACTGTTGGAGGCCTATATTGTATATAAAATTTCCATGGCAAATTTGAGACTTTCACAGGTCTGCCATCCCTCTTTATATTCACTCCAAATAATACTAAAGTGCTTTTATAACATATAACATAGCATAACAAGATGGCAGGCTAAGAAGGGTGAATCACTTCATAAAAATCTAAACTAACACCACCACCACAAAAAAGACGCCCAGATTTAGTAAAGAACTAATCAATGTTGACTTTGAAATTGTGAACAAATTTGGAGCTAACTACCCACTCAGGCAAATCATTCCACTCATTACCAACTCTTTGCGAAAAACTAGAACGCCGAATATCTCTCCGTGAGAACTCTTTGGTCAACTTCAAAGTGTTACCACATGTTACATGCGGATCAGCTAAAAGATGCAAGAAATTACAGGAAGTCAACGCATCACTACCAGATAGGTATTTAAAAACCTGAATCATATTGCCACGTGCTCTTCTCATCTCAAGCGTGATCTAACCAAGAATTTGCAACCTAGATTCATGAGAGAGATTTCTTACATTGAGAATAAGTCTAGTTGCTCTTCCCTGAACCTGCTCCAAAATGAAAATATGATATATTAGCAATCAGGATTTGTTTTTAGTTTTTCAAAATGTGACAACAATTCTCAATCCTCGCAGGAATAACCTTTGCCAAGCCATTGCCAATATGTGTGTATCATAGGCTATTTTTACTGACTTGGCCTAAACTTGACTTACACAGAACGTTAATTACCAAATTATATATAAAAGGATCACCAAGCTTAGTTCAAAAATAATTTCATTGCATCCCAAATGTGGTCTGTTAATAAAAAGTTCAATCTGAGCATTTCACTGCTTGTCAGATATGAAAGGCTCCAATTACTGTAGTGCTACAACTTAGCTCAGCAGACAATCCTAAGTTTCAAAGTTAAAAAAGAATACAGTGGGTTAATAAGCCTAATAGGTACATAAATGAGACTATTTAAATGTATAAGAAAAATGAGTGGGTACCATGCATGCAAAACAACAATACTTTAGTTAATTTAAGCTTTTATAAGTTAATTGAACCGCCAACTTATAATGCAGTACCATATTTGCATTGTTATTCACTGGGCCTAGACTAGTTTGAATTGATTTGTAATTTGTAACAAGAATGCCTAAATCACGCAGTGATCAAAACCTTTTAACGTCCGTATTGAGACATATACTGTTCTAGTAACTTCGAGGCCTAAACACCTCTTCCCTGTCTATCTTCTATTCTAATTTCTTGCCTAACATTATTATTTGTCAGTAGGCTTACTAGTATTAGTAGGCGTTTGTGTATTGAATCTTATGCCATGCACAAATTGAATACTGTGTAGGCCTAGGTGCGTAGGACTCTTATTATTAACGTACGCTTTTTAAGAGGAATTCACCGAGTCGAAATCTATCAGTCTATGACTGTATGAACGAAATCTATACTCTATGTAGGCCTTCTTGTTGTTCTTTTAAATTTGAAAACGGTTTTGTTTCTTTTTGCAGGAGAAAAACAAAACAAAGTACGCTAACGTTACAGTAAGCCTAATTAAGACATGTAATTTGTAAGATAAGAATTTAGGCGGTATTGAAAATCTAATGCTAGGCTAGAGTTCGTTGAATTTTTAAATTTAAGTTAGGCCTGATCATATATCTCGTAAGAATTGACTACAAAATTGTGATTTTGGTTTTTGATAAGTTAAAAAGCTTTTTAAAGGCAAATCACCGAGAATCTAGTTTTTTTTTTTACAGACCTCCGTGGTGTAGTGGTTAGTGCTTTTTCCTCTCACCTGCACTTCTCGGGTTCGAGTCCCGGTGTGTCTGCAACCAGTGACTTTACAACTGGTTATCAAAGGCCGTGGCGGTCTTGATATAATGTCCAGCACTGGATGCTTTCAGGACTTTAAACCTTGCTATGCTATGCTATGCTATGCTATTTACGTTTTCTGTTGACTTGATTATTAATGCTTTGTACGATTTGATTGTTTGCACTGCAATTTGCTTACCAAAATTTGGTTTGTTTACAAAATTGCCGCCAGATGACGTCATTTGCACAAAAATGCCGCCAGATGACGTCAGTTTGCGTTTGGTGGATTAGGTCTATAGGTGAGATTTGCCTACCGAAAATGGGGGAAAGTCAAAAGTGTGTGTGTGTGTTGGGGGAGGAGGGTGGATGGGGGTGAGGGGTTACAAAATCACTCAAAAATACAACGCATCACCATACAAAATTATCCACATTGACAAAAAGTGAGGGTGGGTAAAGTGCCCTGTTGTTCCCCTTAAACCCCGCCTATGTTCAAACCATATAAGTAGGAACCATGGGGCCAGGAAGCAAGATTCCTGCACTTTTTCGAAAACTGACAAAATTGCCCCTTTTTTAGTTTTTGAATTCCATATAGGACTTCAGTGAGTTAACACCAAAATGCTCGCCCTTATTTAGAGTGGATTTTGCTCTTATGGATAGGACTTATTTCACTCTCCAGAAATAGTACATTTTTCACTGTTTTATTTTTAGAGTGTAATAGACCAATCGGGATCTTGTCAATAGCTTTGATATTTTGGAAATAAATTAATGCTGAGCTGTCTCCCTTAGATCAAAAGATGTTAAAAATAGATTAAAAAAGAGAGTGTTAGATAAGCAAAACAAATTCATGGGAGGGACAAAGCACATGCTTTGGTGTCCCTTTAACTCTTCTAAAGTCAATGACATAACTAATTTACGTTACCCCTGTGACCACCATAGCCACTTTATTGCTTCTTTACTATTTATAGATTTAACAATATAACTTTTTTCACCTATCATATGCTTATGTAAGAACCTAAAAGTTTAATCTTTTCAGACCATGTTTTAAAACTTCGAATACGTGATCCTTTACCTGGTTTCAATCATATATCTCTGAGTACCAGATTTCGCTATTACCAGATCTGCAGAAAAACATTTTTAACTAGAACTGTCATGAACCATGAGCCCATTTACCAATCATAATGAAGCATTGAATGACTTAATTTCCTTCTTTAGGTGCGTTTCAGTAACTTTTTTTGTGTTAAACATAAAGCAACTTGACTGGGGTCAAGACTTGACTGGAGTTGAGTACGTACGTACACTGCTGTGCCGAAGTTCAATCAGGCAGTAACTGTGGAATGAAATAACATACACTACGGTTCTTTTTCAAATCACTTAATTTGATAGTTTCTTGATTAAGTTTATTGGAGTGATTCGGACATCCTTTGGGATCCATTTTGCAGAGCACGTGAAGTAGAGTCAATTGTTTCACCCAACGTCCCAAGTGGTAAGTTTTATTGTGTGTTCCTGGTTGTAGAATGCTGGTAGCCTACGTATTGTGTTTGTGTTGCAGAGCCAAGCAAAGAAGTGTTCACAAGGAGGATTATTTGTTATTTAGCGACCTAATTCGGTTAATTTTCATCCATAAAAAGAAGTCTGTATGTACATTGACTCATAAGAGTCATAGGACTTTTAAAGAAGTTATGTGCAATTAAGCCTTCATCTAGGTTAACAATCAAAAAAGCTAAAGACCATGTCTTTTGCGTGAAAAATGTGTGATACTGTCCACAAATTGGTTTGTGTGCTGGTGTGGCTGAGGAATAATGCACTTGTCAGTTATATGACTCACCTCTACGACTACCCCCGGCAATGTCAATCAAAGGTGAGTCATTGATATATGAAATAGTGGCTCACATGTGCGTCATTGTACTAAATTGTCAGTCACCAAAGTGACTCTGGGGTGGATCAATTTACTTCAGACCTATTAACTTTGTACAGAGATGATTGATTTGGGGTAAGTCATTTCACAAAAAATGGCAGTCACCTAAGTGACTGAGAGGTGCATCAATGTACATGTTTTGTCAACCCACTTTGTGCAATGACTCACCTTGTCTGGGATGGTAGGAGTGAGTTACATATCACACAATTGACGAGTGTTTAATTTCCAAACTTGTATATTAAATTCATAGGCATATCATATTATGTATAAGCTAAATAATGCCATATGAAGCAAAACATGAAAGTACCCCCTCCCAAGTTCCCCCTCCAAAGTTCACCCTCCCCCAGTTCACCCTCCCCAGTTCCCCACCCCCTCCCAAGGCCCACTCTCCAGTTCCCCATTCCCCTTTTCCAGTTCCCCCTCCCCAGTGCCTCTCCCCGTGTTCCCCCCCCAGTGCCTCATCCCCAGTGCCCAGTGTCCCCCGATAGTCTCTCCTATGGTCCATTGTGTGTGACACAAAAGTACTGAACTTTTTTGCATTTAAAAAAACATAATTACCATTTCAAATTATAGTAGTCAATTTAGCTGGATGGATTGACCCACTGGTCAAGCATATTACTAATTTATCTTATATGAAAAAGAAAATGTTAAAGATCTTTTTCCATTTAAAAGATATTGAAACTTTCGATGTTATTTTTTCTAAAAAATAAACTGAAAAATTAATTCAAAGAAATATGAGTTTTGATCCATTTCTTTAAAAGTGTATGAACATATGTAGCAATTTTGATATTGAGTGAAAGAGTATTAAAATCTTTAAAAAGTATTAAAAAGTCTTTGTATTTTGTAGAAGAAAAAAAACACTTTAAGTTTGAAACAATGGCTTGCTCAAAGTTTGATCAATTTTCAATTCTTGCAGAATTTGTATGACTGCAACAGCTCAAAATCTTGATGTAATTCTTTACATTTCTTTCCTCAATGTTGGTCACTGAAAATGGTGGGAAAGTTTATTCGTGCATGCTAGAATTATTAAAGAAAACACCAAGGTAATATAGCAAAAAATGTGAATAAGATATATAAATTGATGCCTGAGATTTAAAAACGCTGTAAAATGTTCAATGGTCAATGTTTAGATAAATATTCTGCTTCTCTGAAGGTTTTTGGTTCTGGTGCGATAGCATCAGGAAGCTATGCGGTCATTATGGCGTGTGTGTGTATGCATGTGTGTGTGTATGTATGTATAACGTGACTAACGTGGCGGCACGATATGTCACGTTGCCACGACCAATTTATTGTGGGCGGTACTGTATGTGTGTATGTGCAGTATGTTTGTGATGACCAGCTCTTAAACACGATATCTCAAGAACGATACAATGGATTCATGTTATATGTGGTACACAAATATCGCTTGGGCTGTAGATGTGCCATATTGTTTTTTATGATGATGTCTTGCATATTAATGAGTATGCGGGGCTTAATGTACAAATCTTGAAATATTCATATTATAACAACCGCATGTCTGTTTTATTTCAAATTTGTTGTAAATATGATGTTAGCTGGTGTGTTCATGTTCGTGATGTGAGAACATTGAATTTCATTAATATACATAGTGGGCGGGGCTCAATATGATTTTACTGAAAAAAACTTGTAAACACGATATCTAAAAAATGGTAAATTGGATATTTGGTACACAGATAGCCCATGGTCCGTAGTTGTGCCGTATTTTTTGTGAAGGTGATATCTTGCATATTAAAGAGTAGGCTTAGCTCAAGAATGGTAAACTGGGGCTGAAAGTAAACAAATTGAAAAAGTGATAAATGAGCAACTGCATGTCCGTTTTGCGTCATATTGGGCATGGTAATTTTGTTGGTTATTGTGTACATGCTTATGTGATCAACATATTTCATTAATATGCATGGTGGGTGCTGCTTATTGTAAAAGTGCTAAATGACGTAACCACCACACTTTACCCCATGAATGATACATTAGATTTATGCACTTTTCAATTGTGTGATCACTCCTACACCCCCGGACAAGGTGAGTCATTGCACCAAAGTGGGTGGACAAAACATGACATATTTTGTGAAATGACTTACCCCAAATCAATCACCTCTGTAAAAAGTCCATGGGTCTGAAGTAAATTGACGCACCCCAGAGTCACTCTGGTGAATGACAATTTGGTGCAATGATGCACATGTGAGTCACTATTTTATAAGTCAATGACTCACCTTTGACTGACATTGCAAGGGGTAGTAGGAGTGAGTCATACAATTAACTGAAAAGTGTATTATGCTATATCAGGTAAACAGATGGTCTGTACATATGTTCTAATGTTAGTGATTTCATGAATATAAATAAGCAGACGGGGATTACTAACAAATTCTTGAAATAGGATAAATGAGCAACCGTTTTTGCATCATACTTGCAATGATAATGTTGTTAATTATTGTGCAAATGCTATTGTTGTCAACATTTCTATTGATCTGCATGGTGGGTGTGGTTTATGAATAACTTATCTTGAAAGAAATATTTCATGTTATGCAATGACATGACAGTAAATACAAATTTTGCAAATCAATCAGCCTTTGAAAAAGAAGCATCGGAACCACAAAACCTTTCGGTTCTGGTTAATAGTTCTTAAGGCAATTTAAGTAATTGTTGCCTCTACATGTCCATTACCTTAAGGCAATGTAGTGATTGTTGCCTCTACATGTCCATTACCTTGAGGCAATGTAGGGATTGTTGCCTCTACTGTCCATTACCTTAGGGCAATGTAGGGATTGTTGCCTCTACTGTCCATTACCTTAAGGCAATGTAGTGATTGTTGCCTCTACATGTCCATTACCTTAAGGCAATGTAGTGATTGTTGCCTCTACATGTCCATTACCTTAAGGCAATGTAGTGATTGTTGCCTCTACATGTCCATTACCTTGAGGCAATGTAGTGATTGTTGCCTCTACTGTCCATTACCTTAGGGCAATGTAGGGATTGTTGTCTCTACTGTCCATTACCTTAAGGCAATGTAGTGATTGTTTCCTCTACATGTCCATTACCTTAAGGCAATGTAGTGATTGTTGCCTCTACATGTCCATTACCTTAAGGCAATGTAGTGATTGTTGCCTCTACATTCTATATCCTTGAGGCAATGTAGTGATTGTTGCCTCTACATGTCCATTAGCTTAAGGCAATGTAGTAATTGGTGCCTCTACATGTCCATTATTTGAAGGCAATGTAGTAATTATTGCCTCTACATGTCCATTATTTGAAGGCAATGTAGTAATTATTGCCTCTACATGTCCATTACCTTAAGGCAATAAAGTGATTGTTGCCTCTACATGTCCATTACCTTAGGGCAATGTAGTGAGTGTTGCCTCTACATGTCCATTATCTTAGGGCAATGTAGTAATTGTTGCCTCTACATGTCCATTACCTTAAGGCAAGTAGTGATTGTTGCCTCTACATGTCCATTACCTTGAATCATGTTGTCTTTTCCTCTGTGAGGAACATCCATGATAGTTAAACTTCCCTTTAATAATTAAGATAATTAAAAATAATTGAAATCCTAACTTTTAGTCCCAGTTTTGTTGAACCATCGACCATCCATGACAACTTTAGAGCTTATAATCTCTATGAAAGCTATTTCAGAAGCTGGACAATATTATACCTGGAAAAACCATTTACATTGTCTGCCCACATTACTGGTATCGAAACAAATATGAAAGTGTCATGATCCTTTTCCTCAAGTTTGGATTTGTAAACATATTTTGATAGATTTATAACATAGGTACTTCCTGTCATTCACAATTTTTTTCTAATTCTTAGAATGAGATGTCATTGTGATGTCAGAGTCTATGTTAAAATGTTTCCAAGTTTTGTTTACCCTAAGACCTCCCTAGGAGGCCATGCAATTATCATGGAAGGTGCCTTTTTTCAAACAAATTTCATGAATGGGGATTTAGTCTTATGAAACGTTTAAATACTCAACTTTGTTTACAACTGTAACATAATGAGTAAGGTTTTTTTCTGATTAAATGTGGTTTTTTTCAAATACTTTTTACTTTCATTCCTAAGTAAGTTTATTTGTTTCTTTGATCAACATGCACTTCCTGTGCATTTTCCTGCTAATTGTTTCCTCAATACTAAGGAAATAATAAGAAATAAATCTTTTAAATACTGCATCTCTCTTAAAGAGTTCAGTTGTATTCCAAACCCTGGAACCCGTAAATTTAGGTTCTTCATCTTTTGTAAATAGTTTTCCTGTGTGTATCCTGCTGAAACTCGAACCAGTATATTCTGCAATAAATTTTGTGATCATAACCTATTGTTTTCTGTGTGACTTAGTTTTGTTTTGAGAGCTACCACCTGTTATAATCAACTTTGTTTTATTCTGGACTCTGATATGTATTCAACAACGCTACACCCATGTTACAAATTGGTGGAGGTGCAAAATCCCGACATTTTCGACTTACACAACAAGAATCATCAGTATCAACATGTCTGAAAGTGCCGCGTTTCTCGGTCCTTTTTTATGTCCTAAAACACAACCCCAAGCAAACTGCCACATTTGCACTTTTCTTTTAAGAGACGGGGCAAAACGATGGCTCTCAACTCTTCCTGAGGAGGTACAGAACAACATGGTTTTTCTTCGTGCAGCCTTTCTAGACAGATATTCCTCCACCCTTTCTGCATGGGCCAAAGTAAGAACTTTTTTCCAAAGGAACTAAAGTCGTAATAAAAATGTTCAAGATTTCATTACGACTATGCAAACTGATGGCAAAAAAATTGACTTGCCGGATGAACAAATCATATAAGCAATTATTTGGGGGTTGTAACCCAACATACGGCAATTTGTTTTGCAACAGGACCTCAAATCAGTCAACGACCTACATAAATACGGCAAATTAGCGCAAGCGACGACATCGGAGCCATCCTCTAAATCAGCCAATGTTCTTGCAGTCTTGGAGGAGATGCAAACACAAATGGCCAACCTCTCTAGCGCGCAAACTTACTTACGAGAAGACCTCAACACTTCCCTCCAGGCCGTCTCTGATGTCTCCCGTCTCCAGCCATGGCAACCGTTTCCTTCTAGCTTTACATCAAGCGACAGACCCCTGGCAACAACAACAACCAGAACAATGGCAACACCCCGCATCCCAACAATGGCAACAGCAACCCCAACAATGGCAATAGCAACCCCAACAATGGCAACAACCACCCCAACACTGATAACAACCACCCCAACAATGACAACGACAACCCCAACAATGGCAACAGCAATCTCAACAATGGCAACAGCAATCCTAACATTGGCAAGAGCAATCCCAACAATGGCAACAGCAACCAGGGCAGTGGCGACAACCACAAGGACAACGGATGAGGTACAATGGTTTCAACCAACAACCGCCACCAGATCATCGATGCAACGGATGTGGTAAAAAGGGCCATTTTTTATCTCAGTGTTTTGCGCGGGGTAAAACTTGCAATAATTGTGGCAAATTTGACCTTTTTTCTAGTGTATGTCGATCAGTAACGGCCCCCACTACCCCTTCTCTTCAAAGTAATTCAAGTCCACAATAGAGGTGTGCGCTTGTCTGTTGGCAACCCCCTGCAGGTAGGGATAGGAATAGTATTAAGTGTTATCCTATCTATTGCAAAAATAGGAACCCCTTTCGCCTTCATGTCAATGCAGTCTCCCGTGTAGCCCCCCTTGAAAAGAATAAGCTTTGCATTTCATGTTATGGTTTTCAAACAAAAGCATTAGTAGATACAGGCTCGTCTATTTCCTGTGTTTTAAAAACTTTCCTCCAAAATATTAAGCGGAGTCATGAGTGTCTTAGGCCAGCAAAGTTATCTCACATCATTTGTGTGTGTGTGGGGAAGTCCACAATGTACTTGGTACAATCGAATTGCCCGTTGACATCAACAACTTGCGCCTATGGCAGCAATTTTATGTTTTTCAGAGACTACACCATCCAGTTATTCTGGGAGTTGATTTTCTCCAAGAGCGAAAAGTGACGATAGACCTCAATAAGAAAATAGTTTCTAATCAGGAAGGACTAGCAGAACAGTATTTGAACCAGGGCCTGACAGTCACTTCCCTAGCACGAATTCGCTGTTTTATCACTATCCCACCTAGGAATAAAAGCCTAGTACCTATTTCCATATATATAAGCATGACAAATGACGTTGAAATTTTAGAACCTGTAATTTCATTACCCACAAATCATCATCTTATGGGAGTCAAATATCTTGTTCAAATACAGAAACTTTTTTCAAACTACTGAACCCAACCAACTCTGACATTACCCTCAGAAGCAGCCAAGTAGTGGCAAGGGTCAGTGCATTTAACATAAATTATGTAAATGATGTGTCTGATGATTTAATCAAACAGTGTCTCCTTTGGATCAAGTTCCAACTTCGCTTTCTTGTGACCCGATTTCTGACACTAAATCTATACAAACCGCTCTAGACTTGGGAATTGATTTGACAGATTCAGATTTATCAAATGACCAGAACAGAATTTTGCTTGACTTTTTAGGTAAAAACAAGGATGTGTTTGCAGCCAATCTGAGTGAATAAGGTTCAACCAGGGAGTTGGAATGAAGATTATATTGATACTGGAGATACACCTCTAGTCAGGCAAAGATTTTATCGCACTTCCTTAGATATGAAACTGAAAATAGAAAAACAGGTGTCAGAAATGTTAGATAATGATATAATAAAACCAAGTGCTTCACCTTGGCATAGCCTTATGGTTATGGTACAAAAGAAGAACGGTAAATTCAGATTTGCAATAGACTATAGAAGATTGAACAAGGTAACAAAACCTATGTTTTCCCTTCCCCGTCTTGAAGACGTATTTGACTCTATTGGTGAAGCAAATGCACAGATATTTTCAGTTCTTGACTTAGCATCAGGTTTCTGGCAAATCCCTCTAGACTCTGAAGCCAAACAGAAAACTGCATCTATAACGCATCATGGAATTTTTCACTTCAAGAAATTACCATTTGGTCTGATGAATGCACCAATGTATTTTCCGTTAGATGTGGCAGAAGTGCTTAGGGGTATGAATTGGAGTTATGCATTAGTGTATGTTAATGACATTATTATATTCAGTAGTTCATTCTCTCAGCATCTTGAACACTTACAAAATGTACTTAGTAGATTGCGAAGGGCCAACTTGACATTAAAACCCTCTAAGTGTTGTTTCTCTGCCAAAAGTGTGAAGTATTTAGGCCATGCTGTTTCCAGAGATGGTATACAAGTAGACAAAGCTAAAACTGATGCTATAATGTTATTTTCTCTTCCGACTTGTAAGACTGATGTTAAGAGTTTTCTAGGTCTCTGTAATTATTACAGACGTTTTGTCAAAAACTTTGCAAACATTGCAACTCCATTGAATGCATTGCTTCGTAAAGACACTGTCTTTCACTCGTCTCCAGATTGTGACCAAGCATTTGGAGAATTAAAACGGTGTCTCACCAGTGCCCCCATCTTAGCCTATCCAGACATGACCAAACCATTTATTCTGTATACAGATGCTTTAGGTACGGCAATAGGGTATATTTTGGGTCAACTTGATAAGGCATATGGGGAACAAGTAATTGCCTACGGAGAACGAGCCCCTAGAGACGGTGAAAAAAAATGGTCAATTTCAGAAACTTTGAGAGAGTGTCTTGCTTTAGTAGAAGGCGTAAAGACATTTCATTCCTATCTTGCGAATTCTTGTTTTACTGTTTACACTGACCATGGTGCCCTGATGTGGCTACAATCTATAAAGCAATCACCAGGTAGGCTAGGTCGTTGGTCTCTGACTCTTCAGGCTTATAATTTTGAAATCCAACACAAGGAAGGAAAACAACATCAAATGTTTCGTCTAGGAGGACATATAGGTTATGCCCCCCAGATGACGTTTCGCAATTTGCAACTTGTGCAATCTCTTCAATGCCACCACAATGTTTAGAAAATTTAGGTGAATGAATACAGTATTACTTTTTTTATGACGAATCTCCTGTTGTCTGTGCCACTGAAATCCCGTCAAACATTAAAGATTTGCAAAGGTCTTGCCCTGATTTTCAGTCTCTGATCTGATACATGGAGACTGGTGAATTTTCTCACTCTGAGCGTGAGGCTAAACGACTTGTTGCAGAATATAGTCAATATGGTATCCTTAATGATATCTTGTATCACCTCTACCAGCCCCGTACTAAACAGTCATTCCATACAGATAGACTGATAAAACAGCTTGCCGTACCAGCTGTACTGAAAGAAGACACACTTCTCTCCTTTCACAACAGCAAAGCGGGTGGAGGTCACCAGGGCCTTGAAAGAACTTACCACACCATATGAATGAAATATTACTGGCCGAAAATGTATGTTGATGTTGAAAATTACATCAAATCATGTGAAGCTTGCCAGCAATCCAAACAACCAACTCATTCTAAGAAGCCCTGCAAACCTTACCTGTAGCAGACGTATTCTTCAGGTGGCACATAGACATCCTAGGACCCATTACAACCTCGCCTGAAGGTTTCAAATACATAATTCTTATTCTTGACAGTTTCTCAAAGTGGCCTGAAGCTTTTCCATTAAAGTCGCAATACGAAAAATAAATTGCTGATATTTTGTATAGCCAAATATTCTGCCCCTATGACGCTTCAAATGTTGTCTCAGACAGAGGCCAAAATATCATCTCCAAATCTGTGCAAGCGTTATGTGAACTTTCTCAAGTCACAAGGCATCACACTTGCTCTTATCATTCTCAGACAAATGCAACTTGTGAAAGGCAAAATTCTACAATAGCTCAAGCATTGCGAGCACATTGTGGCAAACACAGTGAATCTAGGCCTTCAATGCTTCCTGGTATTATGATGGCCTTCAGCGCTTCCTGGTATTATGATGGCATACAGGCTTTCGCCAGCAATCCACTACGTCGGCGGCGGTGTCCACTTTTGAATTTATTTATGGGTCGATACCTTTCCTTTAAACAGGGTTTATGTCCATGTTATTTTTCAAGATCATGTTTAGCTAGAGCCATTTCATACAAACTTTAAAGCTCTATGAACAGGTTGAAACAAAAACCAACAAAGATTAAAACCCCATCAAAATAAGCAAAGAATAATTATGTTAGCACTTTTTTAAAGTATATGAACATGTATAGGCAAGATGTGCAAAGATCTTCCTTCTTTGAATAAAACCATGAATGTAGCAAAAAGTTTACTCGAAATGCAAGTTTAACTTAGTGCTGCAAATTTAGATTTCAACTCCAATCTTTTTGCCCAAACAAGTCTGCCCAAAAATATTCCCTCCCTTACAGAAATATTAGCTTGCAGCATGCTTGCAGCAAGCTAACATTGTAAGCTTATGCAAGCGTGCTGCAAATGTGGAAGCTTGCTGAGCAAGCGTGCTGCAAATGTGGAAGCTTGCTGAGCAAGTGTGCTGCAAACTGGTATTTGGTACAAATACTGATGTCCCTAAAATATCTTCATTACACTGTTCGATGACCAAATTCAAGGTCGCCAACCTTCTGGTTATACCCATGCTGCACCCCCTTCCCTTCCCCACCCCCACCAATATGCACTTTAGAAGCTGAGATATACAGATTTTTTTCCGGTGACCATCATTCTACAAATTCTACTTTGTTTATCCTATTGGAGTAAAAGTCATTTGTTGTGATATATGAAGTTAATGCATACCAGCACGTACAGTGCATGTACAGTATATATGTCATTCTTGGAAGGGCCATAAAAGTAAATAATCATATGTCAGTACGCTTAAATGTTTTAAGCTTAGTTCTAAATATCGTTGATATCTGCTCTTATTTCTTCTCAAACTTTTCACATACTATGCTGGTCCTATCCATTACATAACAATGGTTAATGAAAACTAGGCAAGAGAGAGCTGAAATTTATGGTTGTTTACTAGTTGCAAACTTTGACTGGAAATCAAACTTTTTGTTGTGTAATCTTCTGGTAGCTTCTTGTAATAAAGAGGTCTGATTACACCATCGAAAGAAGAAATCATAAGGAACCCTCACTGAAACCCTTCTCCTCCCACACCAAGAAAGAAATTTGTCAAAAAGTTTGATCTCTTGTTGGAAAATTTGTGATCAATGTTTTGACACACACTCCTAAATTTTCTGATTTTCTGTGCCAAAAAATTGGCATCAGGACTCATTTTGTTTCAAATGAAATACAGATTTTGTTTTAAATCAAACACAGATTTTGTTTCAAATTAAACACAGATTTTGTTTCAAATCAAACACAGATTTTTTCAAAATCAAACACAAATTTTGTTTCAAATTGAACACAGATTTTGTTTCAAAACAAACACAGATTTCGTTTCAAATCAAACACAGATTTCGTTTCAAATCAAACACAGACTTTGTTTCAAATAATATACAGATTTTGTTTCAAATCAAACACAGATTTTGTTTCAAATCAAACACAGATTTTGTTTCAAATCAAATAAAGATTTTGTTTTAAATCAAACAGATTTTGTTTCAAACTTTTAAACGATTGGTGCTGGTATTATTCATTTTAAGCTCAAAACATTCTCACAAAATTTTGCGAAAAATTTGTATTCAGCTAGAATTTGAAGATAGCAATAATGTTCACTCTTTTAGAATATCGGAAGAAGGCAGAGGCGTAGGAAGCAAGGGAAAGGATGGGGAGAGCTGGGGAAAGCTGTGCTCCCTCTCCCCACCCCCCCCCCCCCTCCCCTTTCCACACCCTCTCCCTTTAGTGGATTTCACCTTCCCGGTTGCATGCTTTCTACCCGGTTGGAAGGTAAAATTTGTATATTTTTGGTAAAATTTCCCCAAAATCGGCGAAAATTTACGAAAACTGGCCAAAAAATCCCCAAACGTGCCAAAAGTTCCTGAAAAATGGCCAAAATTTCCCTAATGCTGGGCAAATTTCCCCCAAAACTGGGCAAAATTTGCCGAAAACTGGCGCAAAATTTGACAAAATTTGCCGAAATTTAGGAAAAATTCCTGGAAATGAAAGAACTGTTCCCGAAATGAAGGAAATATCCGGGTGTTTCCCGATTAGCAGCAACTTTTGATGGAAATTTAATTTACCACTTCAATTTTTAGCTCCACCTATTACACAGAGTGTTTTGAGTGAAGCTTGTCAAATCGCACATGAGCTGCCATATGTGCCTGTACAAAGTTTTGTGCTAAAATGCATCTCCTCGATTTTACCAGTTTTGCTCTTGAGATCAAGTTCTGGCTCAAGTGAGATTATTGTATGCTTCATAAAACTTGTATTTTGAATAAGAAGTATTCCATGTAGTTTTTTAATTAAAGCTCCCGAAAGGTAAGATTTTTGTGTACAAAAGTGTCAGATTTCAATACGTAATGGCGCGAATATTAGCTCTTTTTGCATGTGATGTTGTTGTTTGATCATTTTCGCTTGTAAGTTTCAAGTGTTAGTAAGTCTAATTGTGCTACATTGCATCGAGGGCAAGGGTGTAGGAAGCTGGTGCGCCCAGCTGGGGGCTTTAGCCCCAGTCAAAAATGTGAGTATTACTTCCGCCCCGCCCCATGCACACACCCACACTTTTCAGGGAAGAAAGCCCCTTATTGGTCTTATTTGTACCCTCTGTGAAATATACAAACCTTTTCGGCGCTTGTTTTTCTAATTTATTTGATTATAATTTATAATACCTCATGAGATGTCCGATCCCGGGTCCGATTTTAGTTTCCCCAAGTATATTCATTTAAATTGACGACACTTGGCCGTAAAATTTAGCAATTATACACCGTGTACATGCAGGTGACAGGTCACTGCACTGCGAGCGTATATGTACTGCCACGTACGTCGTGTCTTATACTAAATTAATTGTATGTTCTTCTTAAAAAAAAATCTTCCACAATCGTGAAAATAAATGGGACAAAAATGAGACTTTTGATGAGGAGGGGGGTTGAGGTTCGTGGTAAGTAATTTTTCAGCCCCCGCCCCAAGAAAGAAAACATGTTCCTACGCCGTTGATTGAGGGATTAGAATTTTAAACTTTAATGCACTATCTAAGAATAATGTTTTGTTGGGTTGCTTAATGCACTTGGCATTACGTGAGCCGGGACTTGTTACTAATGTGCATATGGGCAGCAGATTGCCAGAAATAAAAGTTTGTTTCCAAACTTGACGGTGTTCGTGGACATGTGGAAGAATCATCGCTGGGTAGTATTCAATCGGGCATCCCAGGATTGCTAGTGACGTTGTGACGGTTATCCATTTAACCGTTTAGGAAATCATGCTCCATGTAAAGCAGTAAACGAATGTTTCGATTTGTATGTTTGCTTTTTAAAGTTTGCATAAGTTCACGAAACTATCTTACCAACCTTCTCGTGTCAATCTTTACTCGAAGTTATTGTTTTCACATATTTCACCTGGGGTCCATATACATAACACTAAATATTTCCTGGTACCTGGTATAGATTGAATGTAGCTAACTTGTGGTCATAAGGAAGGCGCTAGGCCGACGCTAGCGATCATTAACATAACCCGTCAACTACACACAAGAAATTTCTGCCCATATCCATTCATTATCGAATCTCAGTACATATGTAGCATACGTGTATAACTATCATTTCCTTCTTATTTCTTGATTCCGTAATTATATCGTGCCCTACTTCTTAGAAGTGTTTCACTGGTCCATGACCTTCTTAGTTCTCGGGTGTTACCACATAAACCCATTGAGAGGAGCCAAGACATTTGTCTTGTCTCTAGGTGGTCAATTCCAGTGCACATGATTGTGAGTCACTTTTCCAGGAATGGGAACATGTTCTTTTGTCACCATCATATGTATCCAAAATAAAGATATAATCAGTTGTAATCATGAGCTTGTGAAGTAGAGTTACTGTAGACTATTGCTAAAACTGTTTTATCTGTTTCATTATAATTATATCCCAAATATATATCAAAGGAATTCATAGCCATCGTTTGTGTATTTATTGTCTTTATGTCACCCACGCGGACTTACGTTACATTTGGAGGCAGCGGTGGGATCCTTGTTTTACTTTTGTGAGGATTTGTTTTGTTTTAAATACTTCTCAGGACTTTCCTGCGATTTGACTATCGATTTTACACTTTGAAATATTTTTACGTGGACAACAGAAATTCAGATGGAGAGAAAGTGCCATCTTTCTAGTTTTTCAAAGACTTTTTGTTTAGTTGTCCATTCTCAATGGGAGCAACGTGCAGTTTGGAAATTCCTGACAAAGTAACTAAAGACTGCCATGTTTTTCGGAAACAAAAACAAAAACTGGAAGCGGTACCAGTTATAGCTTCACTTGCGTCCGTAACTGTAAGAAGTGAAGACCTCTATGTCAAAATCCTTCCACCGACACCGGCAGTATTCACCGAGTTTTCCCTGTCATCCTCACCATCATCAACTTTTCAAACAGTAACTTTACAAGTAGGAATGAGTTACATTACTAACCGACGAACGTTGTCAACAACAACACCAAGTGTGATTGCCACATCTAATGACTCCTTACTAGCGTCAGTAAATTCACCTACCGGATTCACAATACGAAGCCAAGCTCCATATTGTGCGGCAATACTCATATGGCTTCAATCCCATATCCCCGGCCCAATCAACTCTTATTGGCAGCGAAATTTGTACAAAGTTTTCTTTGCAATTTCTTGTGTATTTCACTACAAACAGACAATAAACAAACCCAGGAAAAACATATCACAGAAAATGAAAAGGATACCCAGTCCCAGGATAATGAATTGCAAAATGACATTGAAAGCGATTGTGAAAATAAAGAGCATATATTTTATCACATAGTTCAACCTGTGCCGCAGCCACCTGAACCAAGGCCAGCTCCAAAACGCCCTCCCCCTGTACCCGAACAAAGCACCAGAAGCGGTACACAGGTCAAAGCCCCTACAAGATATGGAATTTTTGTTGACACTTGTACTAAATATATTGAAAATTGTTTTAAATCGAAGGATTCTGCTACGATTCATCTTGTTTAATTGTTTTGGATTTCAATGACATGACTTGTTTATCAGTTTATTTCATCATTGAAGACAGTTTCTCTAGAATTGTTTGTGACCTGCAAAATATTATTCAACTTGCTTCTTAAAATTTTCAGCTGTTCAACCTTTCAATGGATTTGAAATTCCAAGTAACTGTGTTTCATCGCTATTTTCCATTTCCAACCAACTCTTTATCCTATCAAGGACGCACAAACAAATTCACTACCTTTTCCAAGGAAGCTGAATGATATCACCTTATCTGTCTCAACAGCCTCAAAAAGCTTCCACACAAGTTGTGTCTGTTCATGCATGTCAGCCCTCTATTTGTATCTAATTGAGAAACCAAGGACACACCTGACATCATTATAACCATTTCTGTTGGAGCAGACAGACTTTCAACTTTTTGAACTTTCATGAAGTCTCTGTGTGCAAGATAACCTTTTGTGATGTCACTATTTCGAAGACATATCATGTATTTTGATGTTATTAATGTCACAAGGATGTAAGGGAGTTGTCAATCAGAACTCTCCGGTCTTATTTACAGCAGCACAAAGCAATAATTATGGAAGAATAATACATATCTATTTTTCTCCTTATTGTGACGCTCTCTTTTGAATTATTTAAATGCACTTTTAGGTGAATTACTTTTACTTTGAGCGAAAAATCTGCCTTTGCTTTTGTTAAACATCTATTTAAAACCACAACAATTTATATGTTGAATATTTTGACCATTATACGCCTTGATCCAACTTCCATTGTAATTATTTATCTGCCTCACATTGCAGGACATGCTTGAAAGTTGTAAGAATCAGAGCAAAGTCCACCCCCACAAAAAAAAAAGGAAACCGGGGGAGGAAATACACAAATTAGAAAGAAGTAAATCCTTTCATATTATTAGTATTATACGATGTAAAAATATGTATTCTCCGTGAATTTTTAATATTTCTTGAACATAAAGTTATGTTTTCATCATTTTCATGTTCATATATTCTTCGTATTTCATATTGTTATGCTGTTTTCCTTTTGTGTTTTGTCAGCATGTTTATTGTCTTATAGTCGTACCGAGATTTATTTTGAAAGTTTGTGCAGATTAGCACAATGAAGTTGTTAATTGATTAATTGAAACGATTATTTGAAGATTAGTAATTAGCTCCTTGAGACTATTAATTTTGAGAATTTTTTTAATTACGGAATATGTTGTTCCGAATGATTTTGATTGATTTAGCCTTAATCCGCACTGACCGACCAAGTCATGTGTCGTATTCAAGTATTGGCGAAGTATTTCAGTTTATTGGTCATTGATCATGAGTTTTCTGGAATTGTTCACTTGTCAACTTGACATCTCATTATTTGTAGCTATATTACAATTCATTTCCAAAATGTTGGATTGGCCATCTCATATTTTGATGATTGATTGTGATAAATTATTTACTTATTCGCAGAATTCGTGTTCCGGTATTAGTACTAGAAGGAACAATAGTCTTTTGTTTTGATTGTGTAACTTAGTTATTTTATGAGCACCAGACTGTGTTCACGTACGCTGGATACCTTTCTCTATATCTCTTTATGGATACACTTATTAGAGTTGAATGATGGAACATGAACGTTTTGATGTTTAGAAAAAAAGTTTTTGAAGATGTTGAATTGGGAATGTATAGAATGTATTCCTAGTTGTATCTGTGAAAGTTGTAAATTTATTAGTATTTCGTTTGATATACATGCAGAATTCCTGGTACATCCTGATCAGGATAATAAATTACAAGTTTTTTTCTTTTCCTTTTCTGATTTGGAATTTAGTCCTAGTTCCATTATATTCCTTATGTATTTCGTACTTAAGTTTTTTTTTGCCTATGTTCTCTTTTGAGACATAAGGTCATGTCTTTTCATGACGGGGGCGTGTAGCATACGTGTATAATTATTATTTCCTTTCATTTCTTGATTCCGTAATTATATTGTGCCCTACTTCTTGGAAGTGTTTCACTGGTCCATGACCTTCTTAGTTCTCCGGTGTTACCAAATAAACCCATTAAGAGGAGCCAAGACATTTGTCTTGTCTCTAGGTGGTCAATTCCAGTGCACATGATTGTGAGTCACTTTTCCAGGAAGGGAACATGTTCTTTTGTCACCATCATATGTATCCAAAATGAAGATTTAATCAGTTGTAATCATGAGCTTGTGAAGTAGAGTTACTGTAGACTATTGCTAGAGCTGTTTTATTTGTTTTATTATAATTATATCCCAAATATATATCAAAGGAATTCATAGCCATCGTTTGTGTATTCATTGTTACACTAAAGTCTTTATGTCACCCACGCGGACTTACGTTACACATATATCCCAACCACTGACCGGCCCACGTGCAAATCGTTTACTCATAACCACGCTGTAACTCCTAATAAGGTCATGGGGATACCGTACTAACTTTTTTACATTCCACGTGGAAGGTTAAGAATCATTGAGTGGGCCGGGCCGCACGTTTTTTTTCTGCAGCCCAGAATTGCCATTACAGATTTTTTCAGCCAATCATATACAAGAATGACGATGACGTAATTAAATATGAATATTCATATTCAACTTATGACATATCGTCTGACAAAATAATTTGGGACTTAGTATATCCATGACCGCGAGTGAATAACATTACTTTGCCGGAAAACAATGGGAAAGACCTGACACTACAGATATGGCACAATTTAGAATGTGCTACGAAGCGAATCCTTCTTTGAATATCGAGGATGTAGTTAACAATATCTCGGTAAGTGGTGTTCTGAGTGAAGTTCTAACACTTGCTCCTTGTATGAAAAGTAAGACATAATTCATAAAGTAGTAGTTAAGCGAATTTCCCTTGCATTAACCCTTTCCCTTGACACGTGTTGTAGGTACGGAATTTTTGGTTAGTGTGTAAAAATTAAGGTGGGGCTTATTCGCAGGGCAGTGATAACATATACCCTAACCTTAAACCTAACCCCAACCCTAACCTTATTCGCAGTGCTGGCTTAAGATACTGTGTGGATATTTGCAGGGCTGCCCTGCGAATAATCACTTCAAAAAATCAAAGTTGTATAGCAATAGTTCTCACATTGTATACGTAGATCTTCAAGCTGCTGTATATGCGTGAGATGATAGTCGTAGTGAGTACTCCATGCATACATTACATACTATATACAGGTTATAGTATACAGTCCTATGTTATAGGACTAATGTCGTATATGAATATTCATATTTAATTACGTCTTTGTCATTCTTGTATATGATTGGCTGAAAAAATCTGTAATGGCAATTCTGGGCTGCAGAAAGAAAAAAAAGAGACGCGGCCGGGCCAAGCAATATTCGATAAATCCGAACTGCGCATGTCTTAGACACCCCGGAAAATTTCAAGCGCGAGGTATATTTCAGACTTGCTGTTGTGTGTAAATAGGGATCCCAAATAATCCCTGGTACGGTGTGAACATGTGCAGTATATTTTATGGCAGTTTTGGCCTAGGCCTATTTAGCTGATAATTTTGTTGACAGTGCTTGGATTATTGAAAATAAACTTTTGTATTAAACTATTTGGCAGGAAAGCTTATGGTATGTTCTTTATATATTTTCTTTAATGAAAAACTAGGTTTGTTAGTGTGCAGTATCGTGATTTGTGTGTTTTTTTCATTCTCTTGAAGTCATTTCATCATGTGTAATGAAATTGATTGAACTCCGGTGGTGTGCCTTTCCTTTCCATTAGTACCAATTATTTTCCATGAATTTTTGTCTTGCATTTATCAGTTAGGATATAAATTTACCAATATCGTTTCCACTCGTTGGGTGAAAGGCCGTGTTTAAGCTGCTGTCAGTGATGGCTGGCTGTCTGAGGGTCGAGGGTACGACAAAAATCTATACCTTCCTGTACTGTTTTAATCCTTGTGTTAAAACATAGGAAAATCTAAGTTTTAAGATCTTTGTGAAAACAAAACAAATTTACCCTTTTTTTTCCTCCCACAATGCTTATTCGCGATGTTTGAAGCCTATCCATGTCTTCAAAAACTGTTTTTACGGTGATTTTAGTTACTTTTATCGAAATATTTACTGGACTACTTTTCACTTCGTAAAATCGTCTGATGAGCTCTCCAAAGTATGGTCAAAGTTTAAAACACTGCTATCGCGCTATATCATTTAGCGGATATATTATGAACTATTACTTTAGATCGAATCGAAACTGTCATATTTTACCGACTGGCTTCCACAGCTGCAGGCCGGGCTACAAAGTCAAAACAATAATTATACAAGCGCAAAAATGAACGAGGAACAAGCACGGACAAGGGAGGCCAAAGGCCACACGAATAAACAAACCTGGCAACAGCCAGGGGACACACAAGCAAAACGTGAACATAAAGGAGTCGTTTCAGAGCCACTTCATCCTAAGAAAACTACAAATGGTAACTATGAATAAACACCATACCAACAATTCCCAGGGTAGAACACAAAAATACCACCAAATGGAGAACAATAAATGAGTAATCAATAAGTGAGCGGATAAGACTAGTGTATAAAATAAAGGTTGTAGACGGTGGAGCTCTTGGATAATTAGCTGTCCCACAAACAGTAAATAATTGAGAAGTGCGATTTTTAGCTCCTTAATCAAACATTCAAAATACGGCTTAAAATTAAATCTAGTATCAAACGTGACACCCAAAAAGTTTACTGAATTATAGTTTGAAATTACGGTATTGTTAAAAGCTAAGGTCGGGATTGAAACAAAACGACGACGAGAGAAAACGATAGATTGTGATTTAGAAGGGTTAAGAAATAATCTCCACTTGCTGCACCAGCATTGAAGTAGGTTGATATAATATTGCAAGTCGTCCCTTAGGCAAGAATATTTTTGGCCGACGACCAGACAGCCAGGTCGTCTGCATATTGAGAGATATAAATGTAATCAGAGGATGGATTAGGAATGTCGTTTACAAAAATAAGAAAAAGTAGTGGACTAAGAGGGCTACCCTGAGGGGTGCCCTTATTCACGACCAAAGGATCATAAAAAACATTATTAACTTTAAATTAAATTTGTCTGTTGACTAAAAAGTCTGCAATTAAGCGAATAAATTCAACTGGGAGGAAGATCTTATTTAGTTTAAAAAGAAGACCATTATGCCATAACTTGTCGAAAGCCTTTTCGGCATCAAAAAAGGCAGTAAACACAAAACATTTTTTAGAAAGGTTTAAAGCAATATGATGAGACAACTTGGCTATCTGGTTTGCGGTACTGAATTTTGAACGGAAACCAGCTTGAAAATCATTAAAGAAATTAATATCGCTAAGATAAGTGGTAAGCCTAGAACAGATGACCCTCTCGACAAGTTTACTAAGAACCGAAGAAAGTGTAATAGGTCTGTAATTATTAGGTTTAAAATGATCCTTTCCCGGCTTGAGTATAAGGATAACATGCCCCGTTTTCCATTTTATAGAAAAAATCCCAAATTTAAAACAAGTACTGTAAAGTTGACAAAGAAAAGATTTAAATTTTACAGAACACTTTTTAATATGAAGGTAAGTAACTCCATCCTCCCCAGGGGCCGTATGTTTAGTATTTCTAAGAAATTTTTCGAGTTCAAAAACAGAAACAGAATTAAGTAAATGATGTTTGTCACCTCTCTTGCACTTAAACTTAGAACAGAGGTTTGAAAAATTCTTCTTTCTGACAAAATTATTAATGTAATTAAAATGATTATCATCAAAGAAATTATCAGAGCTCCCCCGTGGAGAGGACAGAGTCAAAATACAAACGAAAACAATTGCATCTCTCGAGTTCAGTAGAGTACTGTAGGTTAAGTTATTATTATGTAACGGAGTAGAATTATTTTTAGATTTAGATTTCTTTAGAAGGTTGTTTATACTTTTCCAGAAATGACGACTGTCAGATTTATGGTCCAGTTTAATACATTTATTATGAAGAGTTTGGGTTTTGAAGAGTTTAATTTCAGCACTAATTTTTCTACGGACTACATTAATTATATGTTTAAGTAAGGGGAACTGATTTTTATTATAATTTCTACGTAAACGCCTTCCAAATTAAATTAAATGCATAATAAGCTAAGGTAAAATAGTATGCTTCCTAGTACTGCCAACAACAGACTTAATTGGAATGAACTTGGGACTGACCGAGATGATTGAGGAAGTAATAAAAGAAACCAAAGTGTCAAGCGTGCCAATATCAAAGGACTTGCAACTCAAATTATCTATACTCGAATCCAAAGCTGAGGAAAAAGCTTACCAGTTAGCTCGAGTGAAATCAGGGTAGTCAGAATTTATTACGTTATTATTATTTTAGATTATTTGAGGGAGACACCTACAGGTTAGTGGAACATCCTAAAACCTATTTGCGGACGTTTGAATAGTGGTTCACAAACGTACAGAAAGATGGTGACCAAAACATCTAATCGGAGAACCTTATTCCTTGGTGGTGCTAAAAAGGTAAAGATTTAGGGAAAGATTTTGGGAAAAGTGTATTATTTAGACTGATCGGTATAAGAATATATAAAATTAAGTTATTTTTCAATCATTAATTTTCTACAACGTGTGAATAAAAAAAAAAAAAAGGAATTATACTCAATTTTAACAACCCTCGTACAGCAATCCCAATGTCAACCCGTACTGAGAGATGTGTATAATAACTAAGTACTATTTACCCCAACATGGAAACGCAATCTATCCTCAAAACGCCAGTAACCTTTGCAAGTTTGCATGAGGGAATGACCGATACATACATGATGTGAGTAATTACACACATAAACAGTATAGAATATTACATCACTAGATAATTACAGTCCGTCATCACTTACGATTAAACAGTTCACCAATCGTAGTGGTGACACCTGTACGTTTATGAAAAAATGCTAACTGTCACATACTAAGCTGCTAGTTTGGCTGATTAGCTGAAAAATATGACAATTTTTTTGAAACATGTATGTCGGTAATCTTTGTTCAGCACAGGCCAAATGAAAGTAACTGAGCATTTATGAAGATTAATGTGTAATTATTACAAATTTTGTTATGTGTACACAATGTATTTTCTAACCATACGGTTGGGGTGGAATTGACCTTTGACCTCGCCATCTTTTGTAATTGAGTGACTTGATGGCACCATGCATTGAACGTCACATATCTTTTGTTAAAAGCATATTTTTTCAGACATCGCTATGCTATGTATGACGTGAACCTCATTGCATACACTACAAAACTAAGTCATCTCTGAGAAGCAATCTGGCAGTTATCCACAACTAACCTCGTTTGGCACATATGACCTGACTGTTAAGGTGCCATTAAACCCAAACAAACTGAAATACAACTATACAGCAAAGTTAAAATTCTTGGATTTTTAACATGATGACTTATTGCTCAAAAATGGAATAGACTTCAAATAAAACTTTAAAAAACATTAAAAAAAATCAGATATGACAAAACTAAAATCATAAAAAGTAATTAAGTCTTCTTTCATTGTTATGGTTTGAGCTATAACATTATTGATTAATGTCTAGTTGCACTTGTCACAGATATTTTGTTTGGATTATCCCCCCCCCCCTCTTTTAGAGTGGTGACCCTTCCTACGCCCCGAAAGAAGGTGTCATGAGACATATATGAAAATATTTATCTTTTTTTTTGTGCTTTTAGAAATCTTGTTACCAAGAAAATCAAAAATTATAAATCTTAATTCAGAAAATCGAATAGTTTTTAGATATGATGTAATTTGCCTGTAAGTGGGGAGTGCAATGAAGACAATCATGTAACATTGTCCCTTCTCCCCTCCCCTACAAGGGAAGTAAGAGGGCATGTAATTCTAGGCACATACTTCCTTGCCCTTTAGGCAAAGTATCTATAAAAGCATAGCAGAAATAACACATAAAAAATATGCTGTAAATTCACTGCCCCGATCGATTCCAACTGCATTCATAGGCTTAAGTGGCATTTTGCGGTTATATGTAAGCTTCTTGAAAGTTTTTCTTGAGGGAGTATTGAGACAGTAGTAATTTACCCTCATTATTGCTTCTGACGTAAATACATGTACAGTATATCAATTTTAGAGGGCTTCATAAATTTCTGAAAACCAAAAAATGTATGAAAATGTAAAAACCAACAATTGCTTTTGCACATTCATTATTAAAGAGAGAACAAATTAATTATAAACTGTTTTTTGGTCTTAGTTGGTTAGCTCAGGAGTTCTTGCCCCCATCCTCTCTGTGTGACAGTGACATGGTTCTCCGCTTGGAGTAAATAATGTTTGTAATGAATAAAATCTCAGATGTCACTTTCCCCAGCTTAGATTTCTGGTACTCCGAGTTATTTTTTGAGAAACTGTTCTTTAAATGAAATTAATAAAAATCATCTTTGTTATCCCTAGG
>JAIGNY010000287.1:0-25000 GCA_020152595.1 Chiridota heheva | reverse complement strand
TTCACCCACTCAGTCACAATTACGTACAAGAAACACACTGCATGCTAACCTACCTACCAATTCAGCGAATTTTACTGATTGCAGTTACTTTTTTATTTTTTTACTTTCGATTTTACTTCATGTGTTCCTTAAGTTATATATATTCACCCAGAACATGAAGAGTAACTTTTACGTGAAATGCCATCTGATTGTTCGTTACAATCAGACAAAGCCTACACGCTTGATATAAAGTACTCGCTGCAAATCCTAGTGTGCACTGTAGGTTCAAAGCCGTCGCGTCGTATACAACAGAAACCCACTTTGAATGTTGATCAGGATCAGATTGAAATGGAGAAAACGTGTTTATATTCTCCGGCACACGTCTACTAGTGCAACCACCTGCACAGCAAGATTTCGGGATAGTTATGTCACAAAATGATTTTATATAACTACATTCAAACGTATGTAAATCTGATTAAGTGTACAGCAGACAATTACCATATTCTTGTCCTACAAAATGGCGATATAACCAAAATCATGTGCCCTCACGACGTCAGCTAAAACACCCTCATGCAAACTTTATGATGTACAGTATGAAGAGAAAAGCAGCTTCAAATCATTTTCTAATCATTTTGCTTCTCTTAACTTCAAAGTGAGCAATATTTAGGATATATTTAGGATTTATCATTAAATTTGTTCTTTCTTTTGATCAAATTAACCATCAGTAAATTTTAATCTCAAGTTGTTATTTTCTTAAACTTACAGGAAACAACGTCACAAACAAGGTTTTTCCTATTTCACCTAAATGGCGTGCGAAGGTTTGTGGTTGGTTGCTTGCGTAGTACCACTGGTCTTGTTAAGCTTGTTGACCCCAAGGACACAATGTATAACAGGTAAGGTTTTACGTCATTCTTCCCAGAAACAACGTGCTTATCAGTCATGGTTCATATATAAGCTTCCCAAGTATTACAATAAATAACCAAATTGAAGGAAGTTCACAAGTGTGTTAAGAATATTAAAACATGAAATTTAATCTAAATCACAAAGGTTTTTACACCAGCTTTGAAATTTACTTTGTTTTTGGAAACATTCAGGAAACTTGTCAGCATAAAGAAAGACTAATGACAGCATAAGCTACTCCTAACGAAAATCCATTAACTCATTAAACCTCTTTTAATTAGTCTGATTGTCTACATCTGATACTTGTGTTCACTATAATTAGAGTTGTACTTTTGAAAGAGCAACTTATTAACTGAAGAGCAACCTATTAACTGAAGAGCAAGCTATTAGCTGAAGAGCAGCCTATTATCTAAAGAGCAACCTATTAACTGAAGAGCAGCCTATTAACTGAAGAGCAACCTATTAACCGAAGAGCAACCTATCAAATGAAGAGCAACCTATTAACTGAAAAGCAAGCTACTAACTGAAGAGCAAGCTACTAAGTGAAGAGCAACCTATTAACCGAAGAGCAATCTATCAACTGAAGAGCAACTTATTAACTGAAGAGCAACCTATTAACCGAAGAGCAACTTATTAACTGAAGAGCAACCTATTAACTGAAGAGCAACCTATTAACCGAAGAGCAACCTATTAAGTGAAGAGCAACTTATCAACTGAGGAGCAACTTATCAACTGAAGAGCAACCTATTAACTGAAGAGCAACTTATTACCTGAAGAGCAGCCTATTAACCAAAGAGCAACTTATTTAACTGAGAGCAACTTATTACCTGAAGAGCAACCTATCAAACGAAGAGCAAGCTATTAACCGAAGAGCAACCTACTAACTGAAGAGCAAGCTACTAACTGAAGAGCAACCTATCAACTGAAGAGCAAGCTACTAACTGAAGAGCAACCTACTAACTGAAGAGCAACCTATTAACTGAAGAGCAACCTATTACTGAACAGCAACCTATTAAGTGAAGAGCAGCCAATTAACTGAAGAGCAACCTATTAACTGAAAAGCAACCTTTTCACCGAAGAGCAACCTATTAAGTGAAGAGCAACCTATTAACTGAAGAGCAAGCTGCTAACTGAAGAGCAGCCTATTAACTGAAGAGCTATTAACTGAAGAGCAACCTATCAACTAAAGAGCAACCTATTATTTGATGAGCAGCCTATTAATTGAAGAGCAAAGTTTTTGTAAAGTTTTGGTTAAAGGTTTTGGCTAAGAATTTTTGCTTACAGTTTTAATAAGTTATGAATGGTGTACACTCATGCAACTTGGCGTATGGTAGAGGACATGGGTTCTGTTCAAATGAGCATGATTGGGAGGGAGTGCATACTATTTCACTTATTTGCATAACTGAAAATATTTGTCATGTTAAAATTGTTTGTTTAAGTTTTTAATTAAAGTTTTATGAATGGTGTACATTCATGTAACTTGGAATAAGGGTACAGGACATGGTACTGTTTAAATAAGCATGATTGGGAGGAGTGCATACTAATTAGCTTATTTGCATACAATGAAAATATTTTCCCGGCTAAACTTTTTGGAAAAAGTTTTCATAACTTAAGTAATGAATGCTTTAGATTATATAACTTGGCATAGGGGTACAGAACATAGGTACTGTTCAAATAGCTTATTTGCATAACAATGAAAATATTTGTATCCATGATATGTCTTGAATTAAAGCGGGAGTGGGGATTTTGTTTATAAAAATGATCATATATATATGAAGAGCATTGTTTACACTAAAAGGTGAGGTGAAGTGAGCATATTAAGTATATTATTTGCATACCAATGGACTTGCGTACAAAATATTAAACCTGAGATAATAACTTGGTGTTTGGTTCATTGGTAGAGGGCATCAGTACTGTTTAGTTGAGCATGATTGGGGAGTTGTGTGTGCATACTAATTAAGTTATCATTAAAGCGGGAGTGGGGATTTTGTTTACACAAATAGTCATAAATCTAAATCTGAAGAGCATTGTTTACACTTAATGGTGATATGTAATGTGCATATTAATTAGGTTACTTGCTTAAAAATAGAATTTCATCAAAAATATTTAACCTGAGATAATAAATTGTTACTTGGTACAGTGGTAGATGACATTGGTACTGTTCAGTTGAAGATGATTAGGAATTGTGTGTGCATACTAATTTACTTATTTGCACAACAATGCACATATTTGTAACTATGATATCTTTTAAATTAAAGTGGGTGTGGGATTTTGTTTGCACAAATGATCATATATATGAAGAGCATTGTCTACACTCAATGGTGAGGTGAAGTGTGTATATTAAGTAGGTTATTTGCATAACAATAGACTTGCATGCAAAATATTAAACCTAAGATAATAACTTGGTATTTGGTTCATTGGTAGAGGGCATTGGTACTGTTTAGCTGATCATTGGGGGTTGTGTGTGCATATTAAATGTAATTAACTTATATGCATAGCAATGAAAATATTTGTATATGTGGTATCTCTTGAATTAAAGTGGGTATGATGATTTTGCTTAAACAAATGATCATACAGTATCTGTGAAAAGCATTGTTCACACCTAATGGTAAAGTATAGTGTGCCTATAAATTAGGTTATTTGCATAACCAACTTTGCTGCAAAATCTTTGACCTGAGATCAAAATTATATGGCTTATGACTTACTACAATGTAACATCACATTTCTAGTTCTATTATGATATTGACATTCCTGACATAAATAGCAATCAAAACGTTTGTCTTGCCATGAATAAAGAAGCAAATAAAAGTTTCCTGCTTCAAAAGAATATTAAATTAGGGGTTTGAAAAATATAAACAATAGGCAGAATGTGGGGTAGAAGATGACATGCATGATAAAGTAGCTGAACGATTTAGGATAAGGGTGGGATTTCATGTGGGACAGGGTGGAATTGTATGTAGGGCAGGGTTACAGGGGTGGGATGTTGGTCAGGATGCGTTGGCATGTTAGACAGAGTGGATTGGCATTAGAATAGAGTGGGTCGACATGTGGGACAAGCAGAATGGCATGTGGTGGGGTGTTATCTGGATTTCAGTCATGTTGGCATGTGCATCAAGCAAGTGGTGAAATGACGTACAGTATCTGGTTTTCAGGTGTGATTGTATAAAGTATAGGCGTGGGATGACATTTGGGACAGGTTGGGATGGAATGTGGGATAGTTTGGAATATGCATTATTAGCGGTGAAGGGATTTGTGTTGTTTCCAATGTTTAGTTTGTCATAAGTAAGCAATATTGTTTTGCATAATTTTGCTTTAATCATATTGTACATTTCCCATGCTGTTTGACTTTGCTTGACACACATATTTTCTTAAATTGAAAGTTGTAATACAATCCAGGATGTAGTTCTGGAAATGTGTAGGGGTTGGAAAGGGGGCTTAATTTTTTCATTGACATTGGCAAGTCAGGGCCTCTCCTTTCTTTGTTATTCAATTAATATAACTAAAAGAGGTGTTGTAGTTATAACACTGCTAGCTTTTACATGTTTTCTGAGTTACTGAATGAGGTAGCCTTGAGATTTTTTTGTCTTAAAACCCAAAAGATATTTTGAAGCTTGAAGTAAAATGTTGTGAAAATTAACAAAGCAAATGAAAATGTAAGTGCATCTTTCAAAGCTCAAGTATTTTGAAATCATGCCCCTAATATCCTATTCTTGTATATACTTCCCTTTATAAGCCCATTCTTTATACTAGCATTGAACAGTCACGCATTATACGGACAGTTCTTGTTTCTCTCATAATGACATTGAAATATTCATCTAATGACTACTACTGTTTTATTATCGTACTTATCTTTCACTTTCACTTTTATCTTCTGACAAACATGCTGAAAAACAAGTTTGCCGTGTCGTTAAGTTTATGCACTATGCATTTTACAAACACAACACAGTGCACAGTATGTACTGTACAAACAGACAGGATCTTGTGCGTCCCACAACCAGAAGTGACGTAAATGTTCTCACCACACAATTTTACTGAGACGAGCCTCTCTCTTCAACAATATGGTTTCCCAACCCCACACCAACCTTAAGAGCAGTTGCATATGACCAAGAAGATTTCACTAGCCTCAATCAATATCTTAATTCCAGTCTGATGATTTTCATCGACAGATATTTAAGACAGGAATTAAAAAAAATACATTAAAGATTTTAAGATGTTGTCTATTTCATACATCAAACCTTTTGAAAATTCTTTAAACTTTGCTAAGCCACATCTTGGAAAATTACATAATTTAAAGATCATATTGTTCAGAATTCAAAGATCTTTCTGGCAATATAAAATATCTCCCTATCCATATACGTACAAGTCTTGTTTTTCAGAAAGAAATAAGAGACTTGTGATCATTCTTTGAGGAACTAGGATCAGGGAAGGGCAGCGGGAAGTATTGTAGGACTACTAGGATCAGGGCAGAGCAACGAGAAGTATTTTAGGGCTACTAGGATCAGGGTAATGGGAAGCATTTTAGAGCTACTTGAATCAGGGCAGGGCAACGGGAGGTATTTAAAGGCTACAACGACCAGGGCAGGGAAACGGAAAGTATTTTATGGCTACTAGGATTAAGGCAGGGCAACGGGAAGGTAGTATTTTAGGGCTACTAGGATCAGGGCAGGGCAGCGGGAAGTATTTAAGGGCTACAACGACCAGGGCAGCGAAACGGAAAGTATTTTATGGCTACTAGGATTAGGGCAGGGCAACGGGAAGTATTTTATGGCTACTAGGAGCAGGGCAGGGCAACGGGAAGTATTTAAGGGCTACTAGGATCAGTGCAGGGCAACGAGAAGTACTTTAGGGCTACTAGGATCAGGGAAATGGGAAGCATTTTAGAACTACTAGGATCAGGGCAGGGCAACGGGAAGTATGTTAGGGCTACTAGATCATGGCAGGGCAACGCGAAGTACAGTATGTTAGGGCCACTAGAAATATGGCAGGGCAACGAAAAGTATTTTAGGGCTACTAGGATCAAGAAAGGGCAACGGGAAGTAATTTAGGGCTACTAAGATCAGAGCAAAGCAGCGAGAAGTACTTTATGGCTACTAGGATCAGGGCAGAACAATGGGAAGTATTTTAGGACTACTAGGATCAAGGCAAGACAACGTGAAGTATTTTAGGGCTACTAGGATCAGGGCAGGGCAACGGGAAGTATGTTAGGACTAGTATGACCAAGGCAGGGCAACGGGACGTATTTTATGGCTACTAGGATCAGGGCAGGTCAACGGGAAGTATTTTATGGCTACTAGGATCAGAGCAAGGCAGCGGGAAGTATTTTAGGGCTACTAGGATCAAACGGGGCAACGGGAAGTATTTTATAAGCACTCGGATCAGGGCAGGGCAACGGGAAGCATTTAAGGGCTACTAGGATCAAAGCAGGGCAATTTGATTTGAAGTATTTTAGGGCTACTAGAATCAGGGCAGGTCAACGGGAAGTATTTTATGGCTACAAGGAACAAGGCAAGGCAGCGGGAAATATTTTACAGCTACTAGGATAAGGGTAAGGCAACGGGAGGTATTTTATGGCTACTTAGATTAGGGCAGGGCAACGGGAAGTATGTTATGGCTACTAGGATCAGGGTAGGGCAACGGGAAGTATGATGATTTTCATCAACAGATATTTAAGACAGGAATTGAAAAAAATACATTAAAGATTTTAAGATGTTGTCTATTTCATACATCAAACCTTTTGAAAATTCTTCAAACTTTGCTAAGCCACATCTTGGAAATTTACATAATTTAAAAATCATATTGTTCAGAATTCAAAGATCTTTCTGGCAATATAAAATATCTCCCTATCCATATACGTACAAGTTTTGTTTTTCAGAAAGAAATAAGAGACTTGTGATTATTCTTTGAGGAACTAGGATCAGGGAAGGGCAGCGGGAAGTATTGTAGGACTACTAGGATCAGGGAAGGGCAGCGGGAAGTATTGTAGGACTACTAGGATCAGGGAAGGGCAGCGGGAAGTATTGTAGAACTACTAGGATCAGGGCAGGGCAATGGAAAGTATTTCATGGCTACTTAGATCAGGGCAGGTCAACGGGAAGTATTTTATGGCTACTAGGATCAGGGCAGGGAAACAGGAAGTATTTTATGGCTACTATGGTCTGGGCAGGGCAACAGGAAGCATGTTATGGCTGCTAGGTTCAGAGCAGGTCAACAGGAAGTATTTTAGGACTACTAAGATCAGGGCAAGGCAGCGGGAAGTATGTTAGGGCTACTATGGTCAGGGCAGGGCAACAGGAAGCATGTTATGGCTACTAGATTCAGGGCAGGTCAACGGGAAGTATTTTATGGCTACTAGGATCAGGGCAAGGTAGCGGGAAGTATTTTAGGGCTACTAGAATCAGGGCAGGGTAACGGGAAGTATTGTATAGCTATTGGGATCAGGCAAGGGCAACGGGAAGTATTTTAGGGCTACTAGGATCAAAGCAGGGTAACGGGAAATATTTTATAGCTACTCGGATTAGGGCAGGGCAGCGGGAAGTATTTAAGGGCTACTTGGATCAAAGCAGGGCAACTTGAAGAATTTTAGGGCTACTAGAATCAGGTTCAAGGCAACGGGAAGTACTTTAGGGCTACTAGGATCAGGGCGGGGCAATGAGAAGTTTTTAGAGCTACTAGGATCAGGGTAGGGCAACGGGAAGTATGTTAGGGCTACTAAGATCAGGGCAGGGCAACGGGAAGTATGTTATGGCTACTAGGATCAGGGCAGGGCAACAGGAAGTATTTTAGGACTACTGGATTCGGGAAGGGCAACGGGAAGTACTTTAGGACTACTAGGCTCAGAGCATGGCAACGGGAAGTATGTTATGGTTAATAGGTTCAGGGCAGGTCAACAGGAAGTATATTAGGGCTACAAGGATTAGGGCAGGGCAACGGGAAGTATGTAAGGACTATTAGGATCAATGCAGTGCAACGGGAAGTATGTTAGGGCTACTAGGATTAGGGCAAGGCAACGGGATTTATGTTAGGGCTATTAGGATCAGGGCAGTGCAACAGGAAGTATTTTAGGGATACTAGGATCAGGGCATGGTAACGGGAAGTATTTCAGGGCTACTATGATTAGGGCAGGGCAATGGGGAGTATTTTAGGACTACTAGGGTCAGGGCAGGTCAACGGGAAGTATGTTATGGGTACTACGATCGGGGCAGGGCAGCGGGAAGTATGTTAGGGCTACTAGGATCAGGGCAGGGCAAATATTCTATGGCTTGACTATTTGTGCAGCGCATTTGTATTAGTGATATTTTACAGAAATAATCCCTTTAATTTTTGCCGAGTCACTTGTAGGTCCATTATAGAGAATATTGAAGAAAGAAATTTGTTAAAATTCCAAGTTTATATATTTTTCCATTTTTGGGTTTTAACAATTCAAATATGTCACCATGAGTGGGATTTGACCATCGAAATGTGAGAGGATGTGTGGGAGGGGGTGTGCGGGGCTTTAAATCATAAAATACCACAGTAAGATACAATCATACCATACAAAAGATATAAATATGGAAATATTACACCCCCAATTTCAGTGGCATAGCTAGGGCCGGGGAACGAGTGTGGTCTATGGGCGACCTCCCCCTCACTTAGTTACACCACTGCCCAAATCTCACCTATGTATATTACAAACTGTGTTAAAAAATGACCAGTGCAGCATACGTGTGATGTCATACTAATTGCAGATCGTTGAAGACTATTTCCATGTCCCGGTGGGTCTGCACCTGGTGATTCTGCAAGCGGTGGGTCTGCAACCAGTGAGTCTGCAACCGGTGAGTTTACAACTGGTTATCAAAGGCCGTGGCCGTCTTGATATAATGTCCATCTCTGAATGCTTTCGTAACATTAAATCTTGCTATGATATGTATTTCTTGATTACTGGAAAAATTTCAACATAATTCCGTTTAGTATTATAAGATTTCCACCAGTGTGTTAAGAGTGCAGTAGACGGTGGGTGTTATCATATCATACTTGTAGATTGAAGGCAATTCTTTGGTATATATTTATATAATTAATTTTGCAATTTTACAGCTTTTTCAAATTTGCAGCTCTTAGTAGGTTTTTTTTGTAAATGCCTCATTTCTCTGAGGTGTTTTTCATTAAGCTAGTGTGGTAATGGTCAAAGACAAAAAATTAAAATTGGTAAAAAAATATTCAAATTTTCTTGAGTTAATACTAGCTCTGAAATTAAAATATTGTAGAATGAAAGCATATTGCATTGCTTTTCATTATACAGTAATCTGCTTGATATTTCTTTGATGTAGGTCCTATCACCAATTTTGTTATACATGTATAAGGAAGCACTTAAAAAGGAATGAAATATAAACCATTAAGATGGCGAAAAGTTATTGATAACTTATTGTTATGGCAGATACATGTTTGTTATTGCTTGGAAAAGGAAGTCATACAGTTAACCAACCAGTGTGTCATCTGTAAGATTAGAGCAAATGAAGGGTTCATGGAAAGATAGCAAAAACGTGTGCAACTGTAAATTCCTTGTAACGTGATGGTTGGTTTATTTGAACGATATACAGCTTGCAGTACAGTTTAAGGGAAGTACATGTGCAAACATCTTAGTGGGGCATAGTCCAACATCTTAGTGGGGCATAGTCCAACATCTTAGTGAGGCATAGTCCAACATCTTAGTGGGGCAAAGTCCAACATCTAAGTAGGGCATAGTCCAAGTTGATTATTTTGCTTGTATAATTAAATTGTTTAATACTTGTATTACCTTTTCACCAGACACTAGTTGTTCCAGACAGGCTTGGGGTCAATTACAAAATAAATTACAATTACAATTATTTTCTCTGAAATTACACTTAAAATTACACAAACATTAAATTACAGAGCTTACATTTTTTTATGACCTTTTAATTGATGTGTAGGACTTTTAAGATTGATCATTTCCAATAAATGGACTATATCTCATGATCATGCATGCATGATTGTTTTAATGATTTATAATGATAAAGAAGTGTAAACATAAGTAGTGAGAGGCGACTATACTGACCCCGACCAATTAGAAGCCAACATTGGTATGACGGGATAGCTCAATTGCATATACTTAATGCTGCCTTCTGATTGATCGGGATTTGTACATTGGCCCCTGAGGTTTTCCATCTGGGTCATCGGATTTCTGTCACAGGATATTCTCAACGATGGAGTTTCTGATTGGTCGGCGTCTGTATTGTGGCCCCTGAGATTTTCCATCTGGGTCATCAGATTGCCGTCACAGTATATTCTCGACGACGGAGCTTCTGATTGGTCGGTGTCTGTATAGTGACCCCTGAGATTTTTTATTTGGGTCATTGTATTGCGTCATCTAAGAGAGAGGGTTTTAGGTCATCGGGTTAAAGTCACAGGATATTTTCGACGACGGAGCTTCTGATTGGTCGACGTCTGTACAGTGGCCCCTAAACTTTTTTTCATTTGGGTCATCGGATTGCCATCACAAAATATTCTCGATTGTTCTGCAGAGTCCTTTTAACGAGGTGTATAGCTTTTCCTGACTGGGTGTGTCAGGTGATTGTAAAGTAAAAGTAATTGCCTCAACCAACGCAGGATACCGTAGGAGGCAAGCCATGGTAGCTCTTTTCCCTCCTTCCGCCCTCATCAGGGCTTCATCAGATCTTGAGTTACGAAGTTGGCATTCAGCAGTGTGGTCTATTTCAATCACCCGATTGTCGTCGACGAACATGTCTGTTTCATGCAAGGGGACTTGTTAGATGAAGGGTTTGATACCCGCCGAGGGTTGTGATATCGGGCTGAATGACGCGTTTGTATAGACCAGTCGATATTCCTTGATGATGAGGTGAGTAGTTTACCGCGACCGTCTCTCTAGATGCGGTGAGAGTAGTGGACGGGAACGATGACTTCTTTATCATCGTTCCATGCCCTTTCGGTTCCTGGATCAACATCATTGACTTTTTTTTTCATCGCTTCAAAGTGAACCATTTGAATGGCATTGTGGTCCAGAGTGATGTCCTTCACTTTGCATTCTCCGACAATGACGGCGTCAGGTTTGGTCGATTGCACTTTGTAAGCGTAGTTCTTTGGACATCCCGATACGAATTCGGTGATGTAACTCCCGACACCGTAAGGTTTCTCCAGCTCATCGATCATGTCGCCCAGAAAGTTTCCGACGGGTGGTTGCTAATCTCCGGGTCGATGGACGTGGACGATGGAATTGGTGTCAAAGTAGACCACGCGTTCCCCTAGTTTTTCCAGGTAGCTGTAAACTTTGAGGCGGGCGTGGGCCGTAGTATAGGCTGCATTGAAAATGTTGGTGTTAGGTGACACTTCAATATACTCAACGGTGTCGACCCACTGGATCATGGCGGTGAACTTATCGTTGAACTTCACATATTCCACTTCTTTGGATTTGTCCATCAGTAGTTTGTAGAACTTTTCCAGGGTGTTGACAAACTCTGTCTTGGTGAGTGTGTTGCGTTGACGCAAACTTTCCCCCAGAAGGAGTTCAACATCACCTTATCCAAGGCACGCTTTCCCTTGTTTTTTTGATATTTTGTGGGTCGAGTCGGATACCTTCGAAAGCTTCGTAATCGTTGATGTACTGACAACGTTTCTCTTTGGTGTTGCATCCTGGAGGCCATCCGCTCGCTTCTTGTTTCATTTTTAGGAACGTCTTGATATAAGCCGTGAACAAAGCTTCTGCTCCGATTGAGGTCGTAACGTACCGTTTGGTTAAAATACCACTCTTCTTCGACATGTATAACGCAATACCCCATCTCTACAGCCTTCTGCAACTCACAGCTTACCCAAGTTCTATGAAGAGCGCGTTGATCTTCGTGGTGTTTGCATGGTTCTTTGGCTAGTGTTTCTGCGCAAGTGGCACATAGTGGGAACAAGAGTGTTCCATGACGTCGGTACGGGAGTACGGGATGGTACAGACCACGAGGAGGTAGGACGATGCATTTGATTAGTCCTTCATAGTCACTCACATCGGTCGTGTTCGGGGTCTTGGTGATAGTAGGATGGCCGATAGGATACTTGCAGTATTTGTTGACCCACGGGTAGAGTGAGCAGACATCGATGTATTTAATTTTTTCATCGTCTGCAACGACATGGTGCAGTTTAATGGCATTGGTGCGTCCTCCGAAGAAAGCGTCCCTTGGTTAAAGAGGTGATGTCAGTTTCAGTTTCAACCATTGGAGAGCTTTGACGGATTGGGTGTCGTTATCGTAACTACGACGAGGAACCAGAGCGATTGTATTAGGTCGTAGGAAGTTTCGTCGAAACATCCGCGTACAGGCCATGGAGATAGCGATGCTTTTTTTTTAGGGAATCCTTTTCGGTGGTCTCCAAAAAGTCTTTTCTGAATCTTAACCATCCTCGACGAAGAAAGTTCTACGTCGCTGCAACAGTAATCGCACATTTCTCGAGGCATGTCAAAATCTTGGCCTTATGCTCCTCATACCTGACGAGAAAAATCGTTGCGTTGAACAGGTTTCATGTGATTGGGATTATAGGCATCAACTGCAGGCCATGGACCAACGTAATTTTCATTAGCTCTGATGTTAAAAAGGTACGGAAAGAAAAATATCCCTTTTTCATCTCTGTCAATCCAAACGTCTTGGGAAAGGATGAGAGCGAAGCCGGAATGAAGTTGCACGAGTCAATGATCCTCAAGGTTGTGACATATTTCTTTTGCTTATTTCTGGCTTTTTATTTCAAGTCTATACTCAAGTTTGATCCATTCATCACGACATTGGGGCTAATTTCGATGTTGTTCATATGGTCGAGAATAAAATAGCCATCATATCCTTTCAAGCTGTGCGCAATAGCCGCGGCTTTTTTGTTCTCTGAAGAAAGTAACCATTGGTAAAAGTCTTTTTGAGTATTTCTTTCTGTAAAGAGGCGTTCTCGCGCGCCACATTTCTCGCAGCCTTGACGGATATCATTGTCGTGGATGCAGGTCAAACAAACACGGTGCGCCACAAAGTAGTTCGGCACATGCATGTCACCACCGTTGTTGAGCTTATTTTTTGAATGCATTCTTCAACGGAAGGGTCTCTTCTTCTTCCTCTACCTCGTCTTCCAGACCGAGAAAAACTCGAGCCTCTTCGTCATCGATATCGGAGTGTCCTCTTGCTTCCCCTCTATCCTCAATCACTTGCATGTAGCAAAGATGGTCGTTTGGTTGGTAAGTTTTCAGTTTCGACAGTGACGTTGACCACATTTGTGTTGATCATTAACAGTGGTACCACAAGTAGGGCAACAACGGATACGTTGACAGATCGTGCGTGGCGGTATTTTTGTCTTGGCTTTGATGGTGACATTGCTCTTTTTCTGAATCTTCTTGTGGTTTGCAAAGCAAGTCGGATTTTTAAACGATCGGTCACAATTGTCGCAAAGCATCCATTCAGTCAATTGGCATTCTTTCTTTCCTGCATTGAAACAGTACTCAAACACGTTACGGCAACGATGATGCTCAAAGTGGTTATACCCTTTCAGGCAGCGATCGCAAAAGTTGGCAACATCCAATAAACCCGGTAGCGAAGTAACAACGTCAAAATGAGCATCGTGGTAGAGTAGATAAAACTGTTTCTCACGAGTAGGCTTTTGGAACACATACAAGTCGTGGGGATTCGTCGTAAGGACGTTCACTTGGTAGTCAGGTAACACGGCTTGGAATTGGTTGACTTCGTCTAACCAACAAGGTCCAAGCGCCACGCCGGATCGTTCGTGTAACTTTTTCGCTAAACATTGTTGGTCATATTTACCTTGCCGTACATTATTCCAGTTGACAGTGCGATCGGTCTCTTTATCGATGCGAGCTTTGGTGGTCACAAGGGCTCGGGCTAAACAGAGGTGGTCGTTGTTCGTAATGCGGATGACGAATCGTTTTCTTTGAGTCCATTCTTTCATGTTACTGCGTCCGCTTCTCGGAGACATTTTGATGTGGAGGACTTGGGTTTCAACATTGCCGTCGAGTACGAAAGCGGTCTTGGATTTTAGTACTCAGGCGATCGCGATAGGATACGTTGAACACTTACTTAGTCTCTCCGCATGAATCCATATCGGGATGTCTAACGCCGGTGCATGAATTTTAAAATCTACCTGATAGTGTGCTGCAAAGCCTTGGACCAGTCGTTTGATCAAACTTTCGAAAATGGCGTGTAAGGCAATGACGACGTCTCCCTCTCTATTGACCAGTTGGGCAATTCACCCTCCGTCAAAACGAATCACAACTTTGGTTGGCTTCAGAATGGTACCTTGGAATCTGACGTCATCGAGTTTCGGCGATGTGATAGCAGCTCTCGGCAGTGACTTTCTCGTTCCCCACTTCGTTGCCTTTTACGTCCATATTCTTCAATTTGTGCTGTTCTCCTCTGACTCCCTCCCAATCTTCAACGTTGCCACCCATTCCTACTTGTTCTGCAACATTGCACTGTTGTACCATGTGGTTGACAAATTGATCGAGTTGCTGAGGCAATTTAACCCCACTTCGAGCCACCATGTTGTCCAGTTTGTCGGTGGCTGGTTGACATTCTTGCGAATCGACGTCCCATTTTTCCATATCCATTTGCATCTCATAATTGAGCGACGCCAAAAACAACTCATTGTCCTCAGGATCAGGCTCATATTCCACCACCCCTGTTGTTCTCCTAAATGACGATAAGCCTCTCCTGTTTCTCTCCTTATAGTGAGTCATCGTAACCAAAACACGCAGTGCGCACACAATGTAGTAATACACCACAGTAAGTATAACACGAAATGTTAACACGTTATAATTGATATAACTCAATATATAATAACACGTTGTGGTTGTTAGTGTAGCTGACGAATGCTAACAAATAAATGATAAAACAAAATCTTCAGCCCGCTTTCAAATGTTCAGTCTTGAATGACATTCAAAACTGTTGCCATATATGGTCATCACACCACTATTAATTGACCAATCTGATTAATTAAAAATGACATAATTCTGTTACGTATGTAATGGACCAATTCCATTATTTAATATTAGTATTTCATCCCTTATCCCATAAAGCCATGGTAACAAACATCAAGGACATCTAAACAAAGGATCTATATTAATCCAATATTGAATAAACATACATGGATTATGAATGTGTTTTCTTATCATTTCGCCATGCATAATCATTGATCGGTTTATTCTTGACCGCCCAAACAATCCTCATCTTAACAGACAATTTTACCCCATTATTATACATCATATAATCAAAGCACTAGTACTTTCAGCACCCTATTATTAAACACGCCGTACAAAATGATGAATCGATGGGCTCTATTTGTCATACAACATTTTACCCCATCATTATTATACATCATATAATCAAACAATTAATGCTCACAAGCCCACGTAACAGCCGATAGCAAGAAAAAATTGGGGGCTAAAATGGGGGTCTACATAGGCTTAATCGTGGAACTATTCGGACAAAACTACGTTTTTAACGGGCAAAAATGGAGTTTACGGGGGTAATGACAGGACAGAACTGCATTTTAACACGAAAAAAGCGGTGTGGGACCTGATTTCAAACCACACCCCCCCCCCTTACCCTCCTCCTCCTCCCCTCCTCCTCCGAAATGAACAATGAAAGGCATTTTGGATGGACATTCATTCACGCGATGCGATTGGTCACTTGCTCTACTGCGCATGTTCCAAAGATGAACGTGACAAAAGAATGTACGACGCCCTATACACGGTAAATGACGTCATTCCACTTTGCCCTCTAACATAATCAGATTCACAGGTCATCCATCACATCAAGGACATTTAAACAAAGGATTTATTTTGATCCAATATTAAATAAAAAATCATGTATTATGAAAGTTTTTCTCATTTTGCCATGCATAATCATTGATCGGTTTATTCTTGACAGCCCAAACAGTACTCATCTTAACAGATAGGTTTACCCCATTATTAAACATTATATAATCAAACATACAGTACTTTTATTCACCTATTATTAAACACGCCGTACGAAATGATGTATCGTTCGGCTCTCTTTGTCATACAAAATTTTAGGTCCATTATTATACATCACATAATCAAAAATCTAACACTGAATGCTCACAAACTCACGTAACAGCGGATAGCAAAAAATACGCATTATGTACACAAAATTGATCGACTATTTATCCTACATGAAGAAAAGGCCCGTTTTACCATTTGACGAAATATATAACCAAATTGCGTTCGGTTTCTTCATGTCCTGAAATGACTCCAGAAGCAGCACCGATTAACTGCAGTTGGTACATACTAAGCACTCAAATAAACTCGCGCGAAAAATCGATATGAGAGGTGGACATATGTTCACCTCTCATATTAATTTTCCCGGAAGACTGTTTGTATAACGTTTATTTTTATTTTACCTCGACACTTTGAGAAGCAGTTTTTTTCTCTCAAACTTGTCATGTTTAAGAACATATTTTTGAAAATAGGTAAGATTTCAGCGACGATATTTTTTAAACGGTGTGATTTGAGAAGACGTTTTTATAAATGTGTATGCTTTGAAAACAAAAAAATTACATTTATTTCCCATTGATTTTGCAAAGGGAGCAAAATTTGAGCGCACATACTTTGAAAACGTAAATGATTTGAGAAATAGTTTTTTCTTAAACTTTTTATTTGAGAAACAATTTATCTCAAACACTATCATTTGAGGCAGTTTTTTGCTCAAATGTGTCAGTTAATTTCGTATAGCAGGAACATTAGGCAATTTACAATAAGAATCGAAATACTCTTAAGGTCCTCGTTCAGGAATGTAAATGGCAATCCAATGCCGGCCCGGTTTCCAGCTCGAATCCGTGTTGATTATCAATGCGGTCGGGCGATGAAGCGGCTCATGTAATTGATCGGCCGTGTGAACGCCATTGTACACGTCACATGTTAACCAGCTTGTGAATGCATCGGAATCCAAGAGATGTATCAGGTTTGACGTTTCCATGACTAATTGGTGATATTATAGAGAATGATTACGGTTTTTAACGATTTCGATGATGTTGTCAAATTCAGGGTAGATGAGGAGGTTCGTGGTAGTCGGTAGTACGGCTCCAAACTTTAGATTGAGACGTAAGTTGCCTCATTTGTTGACTGAATAATGCTGTCCATGAGATTCATCAGATCGAACGCAAACATTGTGTAACCGTCGAGAAAGTCAGACGGCGTAATATCCATACCCCAATCGCTATACAAACGACCTGTGGCCAAAAACAAGTGAAGGTAACTGCGTAGGATCTGGTGTGACCAAAGTTGGTGGTGAGCGGTGTGGCAGGATACTGTTTCTCGTCGACGTGTAAGTTCAAGTAGTTCAACTTAAATCCTTCGAAACGAAATGGGTTTTTGATGTGATCGCCGTTGAATGTAGACGTATCCGCCAGACAAAGCACTACCCGTTTAGGTGATAAACACGTTGTTCCGTTGCAAATTCTGGGTGCCTATCGGGATGACGATATTGCGGAGGATGGTGCGTCGAATCTTGTACTTGGCTGCTTCTTGGTTGAGTATAGCGATGTTTTTTTAACACGAGGGTGTGTTGCTACACGTCACTTTTTGCATGTACAGGATGGCGTCCAAGATATGTACTCAAAAATTGGCATTTTCAGTTCATGATATCAAGCAAAATGGGTCTTTGGTGCGATGTAACTTCAGTCGTACTTCCACGCCGGGTAATAACACGTTGTTCTGTGCAAAGATGTCAGCATGAATCGGGCCATCATCTCGAAGACTTTGCTGTCTTTGGTATTGTCGAAACAATGTTTCAAGCCTGTATTAGGAATGACTTCAGCCGTCAAGTCGTGAAAATCCATGTGACCGGCGGTGTCCTTAAAATGCATTTGCGATTGGAGGTGGGCGTCTTTGGCCTCTTTGTCGTAGTTGAGCAGCGTTTCAATCATCGCTCTGTACGGATACGTGGGTGTGGAGCCATTGATGAGTTTGCCGTTGAGAGACACGTCCACTTGAGAAAACATCGAATGCAACAACTGGTTGGCGGGGGCCGCTTTTTCGTTGTTGGTTGTTGACGGTCGCGTTGCAGTTTGTCCCATCTGCGATCGTAGTCTTGACTTTGAGATACAGTTGGGTGTTGTTGATGTCAATGTACTTGTCAATGTATTCGACGTAATCACTGTCTTCGATGACCATCTGCGTTGGTGGCACAATAAACAATTCCATTTCGGATTTGGAGCACTATAAAGATTGAGCGTGAACAAGAGCCATGTTGACGGTTCCGCAGACAAATGACAAATGAGTATTGACCCAAAGTGTGTTCCTTCTTATTTTGGGGGTTGGACGTAAAGTGACGGTCGTTGACGTACATACTGTTTCAAACGAGCATCACTCCAGGAATTCTTCGGCTTTGTTATCTGGGCAGTTCGCAGCACCCCGTTTCACAAACGGTAGTGCTGTCCTAAATAGTCCTAAAAGCATTCCTCCGAGACCGTAGCCTTCTTGATTTCCAGGTCCTGCAAACTTGGGTACAGGTCCTGCCATGATGTTATCTGATATGTAAATGAGGCTTGATGCGCAGTCTACACAATCATATAGCTAGAGCCACGCAGAACATCGTTGACGAAAATGTAGCATGACGATGGTACGTCCCAACGTAAACGGTATTGTTTGTCCTGTTCCACCGCAGAGAGCGACCTCTATAGTGTCGATGGGGTTCCTATTGATGGGGTAGTAGGCGACGAGTGAAGGTACGACGTCCACGGGCAAGCCAAAATCTGGCAAAATTGTGACGCTAAAACTCTTCAACAATGGTACTTCGTGATCTCCCACTGGATGGGATGTTATGATGTCTGTGTACACAAACATTTGGTGAACATTCTGCCTCAGCCATGGATAGCGTCCTATTCCCATTCGCTCGTCAGCATATGTGGGTCCGACACACCGAGTGTTTGCGTGATCTTGCTTTCCAGTTTCACTTCACAATTAGGACAGGCATGTAGTTTCAGTTGACCGTTGCCATTGATACCGTCGAAACGCAATACGTCTCCTCGATTTAGAGTGGTTGGTAGATATGTTCTGTTAAAGATTGCCTGTTCATTGAAAAACAACTTTTCCACAGGATTCCAGTTTGAGTGCGTCGCTAATTCCTTGAAGTAAACCTTGCTGGTTTCCTTGCAGATTTGGAACCACGAGGACGAGTACGTGCACTTCACAAGTCCGACTTCCCATTCGCCGTCCAAATGCAAAGGTCTCGAAAGTTTGTTCTTGTACTTGGTGATCGTGTTGTCAGGAACCACGTCCATGGACCCGTTGCTGTGTAGCGTTATGTAAAACAATTTGGCCATGACGATGACGTTTACGTTAATTAAGATTTTGACTGTCACGTATTAGAATTTAACCACGTCATCAATCCAAGTGGTAAATTTGCTGAGATAACCGTACCATTTGACCAAATACTCCCGCTTTCCGTCCTTGCGTTTGCGGGTTTACACGTTTTTTTTTTTTTTTTGTAAAGGGCATCGGCTTCCTTTTTACCAATCCGTTGCAATTCCTCACGGTAAAACGTGCCTTGCACCGGTTCGCCGTCAAGATTTTTCACCGTATACACGATGGGTTGTCGCTGGATCACTTTGTCAATTACAAACACTACTTCCGTTTATTGGGGTAAGTAGCCTTTTCGAAATGGACGCGTCACCATACTAAGCCGAACGACGTCTCCGACGCGTAAAGTCGAAGTCGGCTTGACTGTAGACTTTGCATCTCCGTACAGTGTTTGCCACACGTCTAACTCGTTGGTCCAATTCACATCTACGGATGCTCGCCCAATACTTCGATGGCGCGCGGCGTTGTATGGCGCGCGGCGTTGTATGCCGGCATCAGATCTGACAAGACATCCACGTATTTGTACGTGTCATTGGCTGTAAAATAGCGCCACACTCTTGATTTTAACGTACGATTAAATCTTTCTATGACACTTGCCTTAGTCTCCGTCGAAAACAGTTGGACGCATTTTTCTTTCAAAAATGCTTTTACCTGGCGATTGCAAAATTTTGATCCTTTGTCTGTCTGCATGCTTCAGTGGTAAACGTCCAGCCTCTTTGAACAGTTTTTTTTTTTTTTTTAAACGCAACAAGAAGCGACGCTCCCGTTTTGTTTTTCAGAGGGATGTCCCAAGTATATTTTGAAAATATTTCGATGCACGTCAAATGCCATTTCGCTCCTTTGTTATATCGAGAATAAGCACTAAGATCGACAGGATCGGCTTGCCGTTGCTCGTTGATGCCGTTCACGATAACGCAATTTCTGGAGTATCTGCGCCGTGAGGGTTTAGGTACGTATCTTGGTTCTCAAGTCAAGATTGAACCGAGGTCTTCGTCAGATTCGGGAACTGTTTCTTGACCACTGCGTGTAGCTTGTCGACTTCGGCAAAACCAGCGGAATGTGATGGATCGTAGTAAATATCTCGAAGGATTTTTCCACTTTCTCTTTTTCCGTCCCAGATATTTTCATCGTCATGATGAATCACACGTCCTCTACAACAAGCGCTGATGCATGTAATGTTTTGTAGAAAATTGTTAAAGTCGCTAAAGGTACTGATATGTTTGCCATGACGGCAACGTTAATTACTAAATGGGAAGGATGGGAGTGATTGAATTTTATTAGTTCTCAACCACCGGTCCTTTTGTTTATAACGATCTCTGCGTCGAGTACGTGTCATGAAAGATGTGCGTGGTTCCAACGTTTGGTCGTCGTTGTCTTCCGAGGGCTCCATGCGCATTGCCACGGAAAGGATGTCTTCACGTTCTACTGGGTGGCCATCGTCGAAATTTCCTGTACGTTGAATACGTTGAAGTCGATCCCACACGTCACGATTGTCGATTAACTCTTGAGGAACATTGATGCGCGACAAGCCTTCCACGACTTCTCCGATGAATTGTCTTTCGGGGATTGGCGGTTGTGTAGGTGGCGGTGGTGGTGGTGTCGGCGTGCCCAGCGTTTTCCATCGATATGTTGTGTACAGAACCAAAGCATCTTCGTACAACTTGACTTTTTGCTCGTCGGTAATATCACGTCGTTTTAGAATCTCTCGCATCTTGTCATTCAAAACCATCACCTTGGTCTTTTTTGGCGTTTCAAACAGCTGCGTTCTGCGCGTTAACGCATATGGGTTGACAACCATCATTACTTTTGCGGAATGTTTGGGTAAGCTAATACCTGTAATTTGCGTCGATATCTTGCAATGGCTTTCTTCTCCGACGGCCACAACTTCACCTTGCCCTCTAATACGTTTAGGGCACACTCACATACGCAGTGTAATAAATGTTTATTTGCGTTGTTCAATACGTGAAGACGTTGTCTTGATGTACCTTTAGCGATCGCTTTAAGATATAATTCTTGACCCCTCCACTTCTCAATGATAAATGGCATTACCCCACTTTGGTAAACGTATCTTATAAGTGTCTTTATATATCCATGCATGTAACATTGGGTGAAACGCCCAAACAGAGAGAACGAGCCACTTTAACACTTCATTAAATTTTTCCATGATAGGAACCTCTTAAGCAACAAATCAATTAAATGTACAATAACATAGACGCTGCAATTCAAACAATTATCTAAAAGTCAAAGTTACAAGCCAAACATTGTTCATTTTTTATCGACACTTTTCGGGACCACGTTATGACGTCGAATAAACTCGTTAGACGATACTGTTGTCCATTTATTTATCTTGGTATATACACGTAGCGTCGGTCAAACAGACCGGTCTGCAGACGATATTGATTGGGCGTCGTAGGGGTTAAATCGGTCAACAGGTAAGCATGCGGCTTTCGTGTGTCGTCCGTGTAGGCGTCCCGGACGTAACGCACCCGTCCAGGAAACATTTGACGAGCCAAATGATCAAAAGCAGAAGCATCGCGCGGATTTTTGAAGTAGACGAGATAGTGGGTGTTGAGACTGAGGGTACGTCCGCCTTTGAAAAACAAATCTTGTCAAGAAGCAGCACGGATATCTTTCGGTGATGACTGCCTTTGGTAAACAGTGTCGTTACAATGGGATTCACTTCACTCATGTCGTCAATGACAATGATATTATTACGTTCCGGATCCATACGTTTCAGATCATTTTCGGTGGGTAGGGCTTTAATAAACTCCACGTGAGATAAAACTTACTTCAGCGCTTCATAATCGGGTTGATTTTCGGCATAGAACCAATAGATGCGTTCAGGTGGTGGGTCGATGAATTCTGTACGACGTTCCAACAATGTTCTAACTCAACGAGTCTTTTCACATCCCGTTGGACCTGCGATGATACAGGTAAATGGGTGTTTCAACGTCCCGTCTAACGTGTCGTTATGCGACGTCATCGTAAATGATCCTTATCATGTACGACATCTTTTTATATATTGAGAGAAACCTACAAAAAGATTTTTTTTGTAATTTTACGTTTGAGGTACTTTACAATCACCTGACACACCCAGTCAGGAAAAGCTATACACCTCGTTGAAAGGACTCTGCAGAACAATCGAGAATATCTTGTGATGGCAATCCGATGACCCAAATGAAAAAAATTCATGAGCCACTATACAGACACCGACCAATTAGAAGCTCCGTCGTCGAGAGTATCCTGTGACGACAATCCGATGACCCAGATGGAAAATCCCCGGAGCCACTATACAGACCCCGACCAATCAGAAGCCAGCATTAAGTATATGCAAATGAACTATCACGTGATACCAATGCTGGCTTCTGGGTTGGTCGGGGTCTGTATAGTCGCCTCTTACTACTAACATATGCATGTATGTTTGTCATGCATGCATATAAAAGGCTCCCTTTGCACAATCCTATGCTACGTTCTTTTTGAAGAAAAAACTCTCCTGAGTACCTAAAGAAAGAAAGTTTCATGAGAGAAATTTGAGGATGACTTATTCCATTTTGTTCTTTTATTTTGATCTGGGAAACCAGTTTATATACATTAAATGAATAGACACAAGAAAAGGACAAACACAATTGTGTACATTTTATTAAAACTTTATTCAAATGGTGTAAACTGTTTACAAAAAATTATCAAACTTACTTTTGGGACTTGTATGACTTTCATATAAGTATTAGTATCTAAAGCTCCATTGCTTTAAGTAGGAAAGTCCTTTGATGTGAAGATTTTAAATGACATTTGACATTTCAGTAAGATAAACTCTCATATACTTGTAACTTTGTCAAGAGTATTGTCATTATCTCCAATTCTTGTCTAATACCAGGGTTCTAGCTAGACAAGTTTGAGTGCTGGGCTCCAGTGATAATCCAGGGTGACCTACTAGACCCCCCTCCCATGAACAACTGTTCAAATTTAGTCCACTTCTATTGACAAATTGTCATTAAAAATTTTTTAATTTTTATCGGAATGCTAAAAGGATTTACAAAATATTTTGTATGTACAATGGATATTCAAAGTACAATGGATATTCAACTGTCAAAGTGCCCCCTTTCCCCCCTTCCAAAAAAAAAAATACAAACATATGCCGGAAACTCTTCTTTCAATTCCCATTGTTATTCATCTTGCCCAAACTTTTTATCGCTTTTATTTTCGTCCCAGTATCTATCGACGAAAGACAAGCGGCACATGTTTCTATGAACTCACGATTCTATCAATATAAAAGCCCCCACAAATCAAAAGAATATCGATCAATCCGTTATAATGTTAAGTGCATATAGGGTTTATAACAAATGTGATTGGTTACTTACATTTGGACTGGTCAATAAGCACGCCTTGGGCCCTTGGGAGTGTAATTTTTACTTTTGTTAAAGTTTGTTTGTATAGGACTTGGCAAGCTGCCAGCAGTGATTCACAAGAATTAAAACAGATGAACCTGAACTGTGTGCATGTACGTGCGTTTCTGCAAAGAGCTTCGTGGATGGGTGATTTTATGACAATATGTACATTCAATTGCATTAAATTCTATAGTTCAGTTGTTTTGCTCGGAATTTAATGTGCGTAATGTATGTTATGTTATGTGTGTAAATCAGTGGATGACATAAATAGAGCGAGATTAAAAGGAGATCTGTTTAAACACTGAATTATTTAACAGAATTGAACTTTTAAGTGCTGGGCGGAAGAGTGAATCTTAGAGCCGAGTTGTGGGCGGGAATTGCGAGTCCTGTGAAGGCCCGCCCAGCGCCGCCCACCGTAGCTAGAATCCTGCCTGATACGTTAATTTTTCCATTTCAGCAACTTTACAATATTAAGCAAACTTCAAGCACCAGTTATTGAATAATTTTCTAGTGTTGCATGCATGCATTAACTGATATAAACTTTTCCTCTTATATTAATTTAATTTGCATCCTCTTTTTTGCTCGACAGGAATTGTGAAGCATACACAAAATTGATAAAAGTCTTACTCATTAGATCAATAGGCTACCAGTTGGTAATGAGGAGCAAAAGTAACCTCTCCAACACTTGCTAAATGTAAATAGATATGATATGCTGATATGAAAATTAAATCTCCTACAAATGTCTCTTTTCAGACTGGCAGAAAAAGAAAGTATATACAAATTATAATAAAAAAATTGCTAAGAAACATACAAAATATAAAGAAATTATTTATTGTTTCAACAAAACTTGAATAGAAGGCCCCGCAGCCCTATTCATATAACTGAGCATATATTTAGAAGCTCTCTGTGCAATTAAAAGCTAGCTCCTTTGACAGTCAGAATTGATGCAGTAATAAACTAGAACATCAATGATGTAGTAGCTCAACATATTTGGGGGGTGGTTAAGTCTAGCATAGTATAGCAAGGTTTAACGTCTCGAAAGCAACCAGTGCTGGACAATATATCAAGACGGCCACAGCCTTTGATAACCAGTTGTGAACTCACTGGTTGCAGACCCACCGTGATTCGAACCCGGGACGTGCAGGTGAGAGGACAAAACACTAACCATTACACCACAGAGGTCTGTTTTTTTGTTGGTGGGTTGGTAATTTGAGCATGGAGATTTTGAGTAGGCTTGAATTGTTTTGAAAGAAATACATACTTGATGTTTAGTTTTGAAGAATTGCAAGCGGAAGCTTTAATACAATTGTGATGCTAGAACATCAATGACTGAATGATGTAGTAGCTCAATATACGTTTTGCGGCTGGGTGTAAGACT
>JAIGNY010000286.1:190000-219306 GCA_020152595.1 Chiridota heheva | reverse complement strand
AACAAACTTTTATTTCTGGCAATCTGCTGCCCATACGGCAAATTACGGTTTACGCAATGCCGCTGCGTTCACCAACCCAACAAAACTGTATCCTTAACGTTAGTGGATTGAAGTATAACACTTAGCCCCGCGATGCAATGTAGCACAAAACTTACTGACACTTGAGACTTACTATACGACAAGCGAAAATGATCAAACAACAACTTCACACGTTATCTTCTAGGCTATGTCATAACCTATCATACAACTCGGTAATCCAATCCGATACAGCGTGACCTAAATAAGATTACGAGAATTTGCATATTCATAGCAGAATGTCCGAATTCTGATTGGAAAATACTGCGATATGATTAAACATATATGTCCATACAAGGAACTAATAAACATGCGTGTATACCAACCTGACCAATACCATGGCCCGAAGCGGTACCGGTACGAAACGCGAATAGGATAGAGCTATTTTAGCGAAATTACCATAAAATCTTATACTTTGTTAAACCTTTCGAGAGCTCTAATTAAAAAAATACATGGAATATCTCTTAACGAAATACAAGCTTAAATTTAGATACAAAATCTCGCTTGAGCCAGAATCTCAAGAGCAAAACTGTAAAACCTAGGAGGAGATGCATTTTAAGCAAAAGTTAGTACAGGCACATATGAGAGGTCACGTACGATTTGATAATCTCCACTCATACACTCTGTGTATGGGTGGAGCTAAAAATTGATGCAAAATTCACGAAAATGAAGAAGATAATAACCTGAAAATTGAAGAAAATTCCCGTAAATGAAAAAGGCATTTCACGAAATTTCCTAAAAATTGATGGAGTTCCTGAAAATAAAGACAATATCACGAAAATGAAGAACTTCCTGAATCTGAATCTTAAAAATCAATTCGTTAGACCTTTATTATCGGGGGGAATGGTATTTTTCCATAGTATCACTCTCCCACCCCACTCCCCTCACCCCTGTTCCTACGCCATTGTAATTAGCTATATTTTAGAAATAAAATCTTCACTGACTGCATACCAAACACTTTCACTGACAAACACCTTATCCTTTTTGCCTTCTATAGGCATACATCTTACTATGCAATCTTTCCTTTTAATACGTTTATCTAATTACTTTGATACTTATGTCTCGTGTGGTGCAGTTTTATTTGCCAAGTAGTTTTACTTGCTCTTCTCTTTGTCAGGATCTTAAAGGAGAAACAAACCTCGACTCAATCCTTTTTTCATGTGATAGGAAATTAAAATATAAACCAACAATTAAAAGAGCAACTCAAATTTTTCTTCCTCAAGGTATGGCTGTTAGTCCGCATATGGAATGCCGTAGTAATTGTATCCAGAATTGTCTTGAAATCTAGGGTCGAATGACATTCTCTACACACCATGGACAAAGATACAAATGTGTTTTTCTCTTGCTATCTAAAATTTTATTTTTTATTTTTCTCAAACCTTTGTTAGCATTTCTGGTAATATCATGAGAATACCAAAATATCCTGCACTCTTACAAAAGTACAATACTTTACATAACCTTGATGATATTAAGAAAACATCACTACCACCCTATTTCAAATCCTTATTAGCAAAATAAAATCTTTCAATAAATTATATATTACAAATGGGGTCGTGGAGTGGGAGGCAGAGGGGCGAGGGGAAAGAGGGGAGGGGGGGAAGCAGGAATAAAAAGGCTCAAGCATTTTACATATTTTTCTCATGCAGTTTTCTATTCACCCGGGCTGGATTTTCATCCCGGTATAGACACCTGTCAGTGAAAGCCGAGCAGAATTTATTTCCTCCCCCTTCCCCCCGGACTCATGTAATCATTACGTAATAAACAAATTTTAAAAGATTTAAATCAATCCCAACCCTAACATTATTTACCAGTTCCACAGCATGCATGCAGCATGACATCCTCCTCTCCCTTTCTGTTCGCTTTATGTATTTGTAAATGAACTCTAGTTTTCGAAAATGTATTTGTCTACCACCTTCATTCTTTTGGCCGTCATCCTGTTGACACAAATTGCTTACCGTGTGACCAACGCACGGCAATGAAAAAAACATTCCTTCTCCAAACGAGAAACTGATCTGAAAAGGAAAACGATGAAAGATATTGTAAAGAAATGATTATCCAGGGACCGCGGAGGAAGGAAAGGGGAAGGGGGAAGGGGAGGTGATGGGGAGGGGGGGAGGTGAGGGGGATGGGGGAGGGGCACGACACACTTTTTTGCTGATATGCAAAAAATAATAATGGCATAAGGGGATTAACATAACATTGAAGTAAACTTTGAAGTAAAATTATATGAAATCTGTCAACAAATGTTCCGAAAATTGACAAATAATTTCTCAATATCAAAGAACATTTCCTAAAAACGATGGATATTTCCCTAAAATATATGAATTAAAAAAATCTATATAACCAAAAAACGTCTAGAGACTGTGTTGATGAGAAAAGTGTCACGCTCACACACTTTCACATATAAATAAATGAATAAACACACACAACATCATGCCGGTGTAAGTAAATTTTGGCCCCCGGCCCTTATTTCCGAAGAAATTTGGGCCTGCAGACAATTAAGCCGTAGCCATCCAGTAAAATAGTCCCCCTCATAATAAAAACGGTCAGCTAGGAAATTTAGGCCCTTCTTTCCCAGGAAATTTAGGTCTTCTTTTCTAGGAAATTTGGAGACAACAAGTTTTGCAAGAAAAAGCCCTTCTTCTCCCTTCACAGTAAATCTCACTGCCGTTTTACGTAAAGCACGCTTCTTTTTTTCTTCAGTGTATCCCGATGGGTATTGCACAGATCGAAGAATAGATTGTATTTCTTTTTCACATAGGTGCTTACTAGAAGCCATTTTCTGTTCGTGGGCAAATGTTACGACTCACGCGCTGTATTCCGTACATACATATTATTAACTTCGGTTTTAGATTATTACTTCAGTACACAAAATTAATTAAAGGAACCGTACAGACACACCGGTAAATTACCTAATAAAATCAGTCCGGAGGGGACCAAATTTACGGAGGAAGGGAGGGCGGCATAGGTTCCTGATGGCATCACGTCAGACATCGGAGCCATAGTCTTGTCAGTTGTATGACTCACCCTTACATCCTACTACCTCCATGCAATGTCAGTCATTGACATGGAAGTGATTCATCAAAAAAAAAAAGAAACCAGTTTGAATTGTTTTTCCATTCATGCGTAACACTTTTATTTATTTTAAGGAGCATTAGACTGAAAAGTGTGGGAGCTCGTTTTGCAAAATTCACAGATATATTTTCCACAACAGATCAATAAACTTCATGCCTCCATAGTCGACGGGAAAGTGTCACTTGAATATTCATATTAATCAGAAAATTGTCCTACCTATTGCTGCAAGATAAGCATTTTATTTTTTGCGGGACCCCCTAAAAATACGCCCTCACTACTTTTCGGTCTATGAAATTGATGAGTTATGACTGTTATCTCAGAATTTAATGCTCTATAATAATAAATTATTAACAGAAAGTGTTTGTACTTACTATAAGAATTCAGGGTATTTGATAGATTATTGGTTTCTGGATCACACGTCGTAACGTCTGCCTATACTGAAATCAAATTGTAATATAACCAAACAATCTTTGGAGACATAAAGTCTGGCATAATCCCCATTATACTTTGTTAAAAAGTATTATTAACAAATTTTCTGATTAACTTTAATACCTTTCGACTCGACATCACACATTTTGTGGTGTCTTCATCCTCACGTTATTAACAATTTCTAACGTATTTTAAAGAAAATTCATTTAAATTTGTTAGTATTTAAAGCAGTTTTCCACGAACTTACTTCAGCATTTTGTCTCTCTTGAAGACTCGTTAAAGAAGAACTTGCTTGAGCTCTTTGCTTGACCACTGAACTAATCCTTTAAGATTACCTGGCCAGAATAAGGAAGTACTACACAGATTTGTGATTTTAATTCTTTATATGAAGTAAAATGTTTTTGTGTTATGTTTTTGTAATATCATATACATAAAATGTAATACCCAGTAAAAATGAAAACAATTACACCAGCTAGAAAACAAGAGATTATAAAGAAATACATTACATTCTAATAGCCTTCAGAGTTGATAGCATTCTCTGCATGTGTTAAAATCAAAATACAGAGGTAGAATTAATGGTTTTGATAATTAAAAAATACATGTATGTTATCACTGATGTTGTAACTTGTATGTAGGGAACTTTTATCTATCAGATCATTTTATTGTTCTAGTATATGCAATTATGATATAGTCTGTCTTTAGTTTAAATGTCATTTTGAAACATATATGCATGTGTAGATACAAAATTTAGCTAAAATACTTTAAAATATATCAAAACCATATTAAAAACCATCAAAATCGGATAAAAATCGATGATTCTACACTCTTTTCAATATCCGACAGAAATATCTGCCAATCTTGCAGCAAATGTGTGATGTCCAGAATTTATTTTTGATATTCCTCTTTTATTTTTATTATTTTCTTTCGCTGTTCTATTGTAGTACTTCCTTCCTTTAAGTTATCCTCCTCAAAATAGTACGATAGAAAATAGATTTTAATTAATATCTATGACTGAAATGGAATTATTTTAGAAGAATTCAAAAAAATACATAAAGCCTTTTTGACCTAACAAAGCATAGTCACAACAGTTCAATAACAATTCAACTTTAAAAAATAGTTTTCTCATATTTCATAGCTACGTTTCAAGAATCTATCTTTGCGATATGTCCATGCAACTAAAAATGAGATAAGAATAGACTAGTAAGACTATAACAAAAATTACAATTCAAATTTAATTTCAAAAGTAATTACCTTTAACATGACACCTCTTGCTTTGTCTGCAAATTTGGCTACTGTTGCTCTTAGTTCGATCAGGGACCTGCTATTTCGTTCAATCAATTGACCAATTCCTCGGCTTCGCCATCATATTCAGAACTTTGGTGTAAATATTAATTTGCAACAATTTGTCAGGCTATAGGCCTACCACATGTAGTACTTTCTTGATTCAAATTTCCGAGTAAACAATGTTTCCTTTTCACTAACCCACCTCTCACCCTTCAAACAAGTTAACGATGATTGACAGCTCAAACCGACCAACACCCGCATGTGTGTGAGTGTATCCTTTGGGCCCCTATAGTGAAAACAATGCCCTGACTGTATTTGATTATAGATCACCGGAAAGCGCCAAGCAAAACTCTGCTCACAGAGTAATTTGATTCGATCTTAAACAACAATGGAAGCTTGTAACTGCTTTAAAATGTGACTTTCAACAAAACAAGGAACTGACAGTTAATAGGGGTTAAAAATGTGTTTGCATCGAATGTACATACGGAAGTCTCTTCTACTTCCATAATGTGTAAGGACAGGATGGAGATGAAAGTTCTATTAGGGATATTTTATTTTAATTAAATCAAAGCTCCTTGGTTAAATGTATAAACACATCCCTAGTTCCGTACTATGCATGGGGTATTAGGTTTAGTCAAGTGTTAGCGCTTCCCTTTTTAGGTATACCTACCGCCGAGAGGATGGGGTGGGGGAAGGGGAGGAGGGGATAATAATAATAATAATAATAATAATAATAATAATAATAATAAATAACAACAACAACAATAATAGTAATAATAATAACAACACCAACAACAACTATTATTTATTTTTTTAAAGGGGAAACATACCTTCACAATGGGTACGGCTGCGGGTCTGAACTCTCTGAGGGGCCCACAATTTAACCACAAATTTATGCTTGACAATAGCGAAAATGGCCTTTTTTTTTTTTTCTTTTTTCACTCTTCATAATTTTCTGATATGGGGGTGCGGGTTGATTTTCAGCTTAACCCCTGGGTCCCACGATCCTCTCAGCAGTCCGGATACACATACGCAAGACGCGAGAGGGACGGAAGAGGGGATTAAAAGAGGATGGGGGAAAAGAGGGAGGGGACAACAAAAGGAATCAAATTATTTCACCCACAAAAGTGCAAAACAAAAATGAAATTTAATGTGCAGGCTTAGATAAACACATTGCATAGAGATATGTAAAGATCTTGTTTGGACTGTAGCATACGTGTATAATTATTATTTCCTTTTATTTCTTGATTCCGTATTTATATTGTGCCCTACTTCTTGGAAGTGTTTCACTGGTCCATGACCTTCTTAGTTCTCGGGTGTTGCCACATAAACCCATTGAGAGGAGCCAAGACATGTATCTTGTCTCTATGTGGTCAATACCAGTGCACATGATTGTGAGTCACTTTTCCAGGAATGGGACATGTTCTTTGTACCATCATATGTATCAAAAATGAAAATATAATCAGTTGTAATCATGAGCTTGTGGAGTAGAGTTACTGTAGTGTATTGCTAGACCTGTTTTTTCTGTTTCATTATAATCATATCCCAAATATATATCAAAGGAATTCATAGCCATCGTTTGTGTATTTATTGTTACACTAAAGCCTTTATTTTACCCACTCGGACCTACGTTACATTTGGTGGCAGCGGTGGGATCCTTGTTTTTTCTACTTTTCTGAGGATTTGTTTTGTTTTAAATACTTCTCAGGACTTTCCTGCGATTTGACTATCGATCTTACACTTTGGACTATTTTTACGTGGACAACAGAAATTCAGATGGAGAGAAAGTGCCATCTTTCTAGTTTTTCGAAGACTTTTTGTTAAGTTGTCCATTCTCAATGGGAGCAACGTGCAGTTTGGAAATTCCTGACAAAGGAACTAAAGACTGCCATGTTTTTCGGGAACAAAAAAATTGAAAGCGGTACCAGTTATGGCTTCACTTGCGTCCGTAAGTGTAAGAAATGAAGACCTCCAGGTCAAAATCCTTCCACCGACACCGGCAGTATTAACCGAGTTTTCCCTGTCATCCTCACCATCATCAACTTTTCAATCAGTAACTTTACAAGTAGGGATGAGTTACACTACTAACCGACGAACGTTGTCAATAACAACACCAAGTGTGATTGCCACATCTAATGACTCCTTACTAGCGTCAGTAAATTCACCTACCGGATTCACAATACGAAGCCAAGCTCCATATTGTGCGGCAATACTTATATGGCTTTAATCCCATATCCCCGGCCCAATCAACTCTTATTGGCAGCGAAATTTGTACAAAGTTTTTTTTGCAATTTCTTGTGTATTTCTCTACAATCAGACAATAAACGAATCCAGGAAAAACATATCGCAGAAAATGAAAAGGCTACCAGTCCCAGGATAATGAATTGCAAAATGACATTGGAAGTGATTGTGAAAATGAAGAGCATATATTTCATCACATAGTTCAAGCTGTGCCGCAGCCACCTGAACCAGGGCCAGCTCCAGAGCGCCCTCCCTCCTGTACCCGAACAACGCACCAGAAGCGGTAGACAGGTCAAAACCCCTACAAGATATGGAATTTTTGTTGACACTTGTACTAAATATATTGAAAATTGTTTTAAATCGAAGGATTCTGCTACGATTTATGTGGTTTAATTATGTTGGATTTCAATGACATGACTTGTTTATTTCATCATTGAAGACAGTTTCTCTAGAATTGTTTGTGACCTGTAAAATATTATTTAACTTGCTTCTTAAAATTTTCAGCTGTTCAACCTCTTAATGGATTTGAAATTCCAAGTAACTGTGTTTCATCGCTATTTTCCATTTCCAACCAACTCTTTATCCTATCAAGGACGCACAAACAAATTCACTACCTTTTCCAAGGAAACTGAATGACATACCTTAATGCCTTATCTGTCTCAACAGCCTCAAAGAGCTTCAACACAAGTCGTGTCTGTTCATGCATGTCAGCCCTCTATTTGTACCTAATTGATAAACCAAGGACATACCTGGCATCATTTCAACCATTCCTGTTGGAGCAGACCTACTTTCAACTTTTTGAACTTTCATGAACTCTCTGTATGCAAGATAACCTTTTGTGATGTCACTATTTTGGTGACATATCATGTATTTTGATGTTATTAATGTCTCACAAGGATGCAAGGGAGTTGTCAATCAGAACTCTGTCTTATTTACATCAGTATTATGGAAGAATAATACATACCTATTAATAATACAGATCTATTAATATTACATACCTATTTTTTTAGAAAGAAGTAAATCCTTTCATATTATACGATGCAAAAATAAGTATTCTCCATGAATTTTCAATATTTCCTGAACTTTTTATCCATGAAGTAATATTTTCATCATTTTCATGTTCATATATTCTTCGTATTTCATATTGTTATATTTGTTTTCCTTTTGTGTTTTGTCAGCATGTTTATTGTCTTATAGTTGTATAGAGATTTGTTTTGCAAGTTTGTGCAGATGAGCACAATGAAATTGTCAATTAGTTAATTGAAACGATCATTTGAAGATTAGTAATTAGTTGCTCGAGATTATTGATTTTGAGATTTTTTTAGTTACGGAATATGTTGTTCCGACTGATTTTGATTGATTTAGCCTTAATCCGCACTGACCGACCAAGTCATGTGTCGTATTCAAGTATTGGCTAAGTATTTCAGTTTATTGGTCATTGATCATGAGTTTTCTGGAATTGTCCACTTGTCAACTTGACATCTCATTATTTTTAGCTATATTACAATTCATTCCCAAAATGTTGGATTGGCCATCTCATATTTTGATGATTGATTGTGATAAATTATTTACGTATTCACAGAATTCGTTTTCTGGTATTAGTACTAGAAGGAACGTTAGTCTTTTGTTTTGATTGTGTAACTTAGTTATTTTATGAGCACCAGACTGTGTTCACGTACACTGGAAACCTTTCCCCATATCTCTTTATGGATACAGTTATTAGGAGTTGAATGATGGAACATGAAAGATTTGATGTTTCAAAAAAGAGGTTTTTGAAGATGTTGAATTGGGAATGTATAAAATGTATTCCTAGTTGTATCTGTGAAAGTTGTGAATTTATTATTATTTCGTTTGATATACATGTACATCCAGAATTCCTGGCACATCCTGATCAGGATAATGAATTACAAGTTTTTTTTTCTTCTTTTTTTTCTTCTGATTTGGAATTTAGTCTTATTTCCATTATATTCCTTATGTATATCGTAGTTAGTTTGTTTGCCTATGTCCTCTTTTGAGACATGAGGGCATGTCTTTTCATAACGGGGGCGTGTAGCATACGTGTCCAATTATTATTTCCTTTTATTTCTGGATTCCGTAATTATATTGTGCCCTACTTCTTGGAAGTGTTTCACTGGTCCATGACCTTCTTAGTTCTCGGGTGTTGCCACATAAACCCATTGAGAGGAGACAAGACATTTATCTTGTCTCTATGTGGTCAATACCAGTGCACACGATTGTGAGTCACTTCTCCAGGAATGCGGACATGTTCTTTTGTACCATCATATGTATCCAAAATAAAGATATCTTTATATAATCAGTTGTAATCATGAGCTTGTGGAGTAGAGTTACTGTAGTGTATTGCTAGACTTGTTTTATCTGTTTCATTATAATTATATCCCAAATATATATCAAAGGAATTCATAGCCATCGTTCAATGTGCATTTATTGTTACACTAAAGCCTTTATTTTACCCACTTGGACCTACGTTACAGGACTATAAAGTAGACACAGTATCAAGTTGATTACGTTTTTAAGCATGATCATACCCAATGTATGCCTAAAATTGTATTAACTTCCGGGGTCTTCGCTTCCTGGGTCCCATGTAATTTGGGCTTCGCATTACGCGCTCGTCGTCAGTCCCGGATTTGCAATCTGGTTGAAGCAATGATTTTTAGGCATGATTTTTACCCCTATCGCTATCAAATCTTAGAGCTTTGAGCCCATCAGACTTCGCCCCTGCATCCCCTTCACCCTACCAACTCGCCGTTCAGTAAAAGCTGAACACATTAGGGTTCAGCAAAATTCATTGCACATTTTAACCCCCAATATTTGGTTTCGTTTCACCAGTGCCTTCATCAACTACTAGGCTACCTCTCAATAAATTTGTTTGTTAATTGTAATTTACACATTGGATGTAAATTGTCATTCCTATAGGCCCTAGGGCAGACCAAGGAGGATGTGGTGGTTATTATTTTGAGTACGTCCAAAACAAAGAACTCCCAAACCAAGAACAAAGATTGTCGAACGAAGATTTTTTGGATAAATTTTGGTGATGAGAAGTCATTTTGGGGGGTCGATCAACAGGCTCATGACCCCTACTCCCCCCTCCCCCCTTCCCCCCCCATCAAGTATGTATATATATATATATATATATATATATATATATATATATATATATATATATATATATATATATATATATATATATATATATATATATATATATATATATATATATATATATATATATATATATATATATATATATATATATATATATATATATATATATACATGTATATATATATATATATATATATATATATATATATATATATATATATATATATATATATATATATATATATATATATATATATATATATATATATATATATATATATATATATATATATATATATATATATACGTAATTTTTTTCTAATTTTTGTGATATCTGCTTCAATTTTTGTGCATGTTCCTTCATTTTGGGGAAATTTTTCAATAATTTTACTTCCTCACCCCCACCCCTCCTTTGAAAATTGTTTCGTGACCGTGATAAGAGACGCATACATTTTTGTCTTCTTTCCCCCTTTTCCCCGCCGTTGCATCCACCACATGTCATTCGCAGTATTTTACCATAGGATAAGTGGCGTAACGCCACTGAATGACTGAACGGGTGTGAGAGCCGCTCTATTCATTTAAGCACCCTTCATGTATTATTTTAGACTTTCACATTCGCGGTTCGATGCTTTTCTTCCCGGACGGCAGGAAAGATTTGGAAAATATCAACATAAGTTGAAAAAATAGGTCAAATTAAACGAAAATGTTATGAAATTAAATAAATTGTTGGTAAACGTTGGCATTATTTCCCGAATCTTAAATTAAACTTCCCAAAATATGAGGAAAATGGGGAAAATTTTCTGAATATTTAAAACGAGATGTCCTTACTGAACATTTCCCCCAGTAGTAAAAAGGTTTGACAGTTTCAGCTATATGTGTTAATGTATCAGTTGTTCCGCTTGTAACCGCTTGTAACCGCTTATTCTTACTCCCTGATAGGTGACTCTTCATAAATTATGCCCTTGACCGTCGGGCAAAGAACTTGATTTGAAAATTGTTGGGGCCATGTACCCGGCCCCTTCGTCGGAGGCCCTACACTAAAGCTATATGATGTATGTGATGGCGCATCTTCTTTTACCATCCACCTGTTCAGTCCCCCCCCCCCCACCCCACCACCACCTCCCCTTTTCAAAAGTTGTCCCACGGTCCTTGATTAGAGGCCCCGAAAACAAGCTCTCACTTTTATACCTCTTGTTCAGTTTGTTATTTTTTCCTTCATTCGTGCTTTTCGCTCATTTTCGTTGTTGTCTTTCTTCCATTCTTTTGACAATCAGACAATAGGCCTGTTAAAAAGAAAATTTATACTGCAGGACCCCGGTAAAAAAAAAAACATGAGGGCCCCCTAGCCAGAAAAACCTCAGAACACTATTCATTTTCATTCTTTGTTTGTTTCTTTCTTTATTCCATATATCTCCCCTCTTGTTTTTTTTCATCCCCCCTCCACCCACAGGGGAGGGCACAAGCATTTATTAAGAGGCATATCGTGTTATATTGATATATTTTGCAAGGGTGACACATACCGTCACAAGGGGGAACTTCCCCCGTATCCCAATGTTTTTTGTTCCACCAGCCCCTTATTAAACTACTAGCAGACTACCTATTTTCTGTTAATTGTCATTTACACATTGGACGTAAATTGTCACTGCTATAGGAGGCCCTGCGGCAGACCACGGAGGAAGTGGTGGTTATCATTTAAAACTAATGAACTTGATGATTTTTTGCTCCAACCTGAACATCTGACTTATCATCCAACCATGGCGTAGGGACAGGGGTAGGGGAAGGGGCCACGGTCCCCAATATTTGTACTGGGCATGAACCATTTCGCCCCACCGCAATCTGCCAATAAGGACGGTCTAACTTGGGATTGATTTTGACGACCGTCAGATTCCATGGCATTTTCCAGGAAATTTGCTTCAGTCGTGCAAATTCCTTCATTTTGAGGAAAGTTTCATCAACTTTCTATCAATTTTCGGAAACTTTCCTTCACTTTTCGTAAAATGTCTTAATTTTTGAGAAATCGGTTTCATGTTTTGTGCAGTTTTCTCAATTTTCCTTCAATTGTCGGGAAAATTCCTTCATTTTCGTGAATTTTTCTTCAATTTTTGGTAAATATACCGAATTTTACCAATAATTTTAGGAACCCCCCTCCCCTTTACAAATTGTTTTGGGACCGCCGAGAGACTCATACATTTGAGTTTTCTTTTTTCCACCCCCCCATCCCCTCACCTCCCCCCACTCCACTTTTCTATCCCATTGAATCCACCACACGTAATTCACAGAATTCCCGTTATAGGGTAAGTGGAGTACTAAATAAATTACTGCATATGGGAAGGGTGTGAGAGATGGGACTTTGTCCATTTAAACCCCATCCATAAATTCTTTTAGACTTTCACTTTCCCGGCCGGTTGGATGCTTTTCTTCCCGATTGGCAGGATAGATTGGGAAAACATTAACATAAAAAAGATAAGTAAAATTAAAGATGTTCAAAATTAAATCATGGAAAAGTTGGCATTATTTCCCGAAACTTAAATAAAATCTCCCGAAATAGACAAAAAAATTTTTTTGGAAATGTTGGACATTTCCTGAAAATTAAGCAAACTTTTCTGAAATGCAGGAAATTTTCCGAATATTGAAGACTACTTCACGAAAAGTAAAAAAAGGTTTTCGTTAAATTGAGATTTCCCGAGTTAGTAGAAACGTTTGATGAATTTGGTATGTGTTAATTTATCAGTTGTTCCACTTGTAACCTTGTTAAATTTTGGTTGTTCTTGCCCCCTGACAGGTGACTCTTCATGTGCCTAACGACGAATTTGAACATTTTAGGGGACAGGTACCCGGCCCCCAGCATTGGGGGTCCTGCATTAAGGCCAGGGGTGTCGGAAGGAGCTCGGGGCAAGGGGGAAGAAAATCAAGTAAGGGCACTTTTTGACAGTACTTTGAGGGGAACTTTTCATCGTCAAAAAGGTGCACTTTTGTCAGTTTTCGAAATGTGTGTGTGTGGGGAGGGGAGGGGAGGGGGTATGTCGTGCCCCCGGCCCCGGTTCCTATATACACATGTGGTTATGTGGTTTGAGCATATACGCAGGATATTTTTTGTTGTTGGGGAGCAATGGGGCACTTGCACCACCCCAACTGTATACTTTTGTATTGTAATTTTCGTATCTTAGTTTTATTTTTCCTCCCTCCTTCCACTTTTGATTTTTCCCCCAACTTTCGATAGGAAAATCCCACTTATGGGTTTGAGATTCGGGAGCCAGGACCAATGATGGCAATGCACATTTGGAGAATGAGGTAAAAGGCCTACTGTTGAAACTTAGGCTTTGAAATTTATTGGGGCCAGCCACCTCCACCCCCCCCCCCCCTTCCACCACGGTTCTCGGTGTCAGGCCCCTGGTAAATGACATGCTTTAATTGTGTCAAATAAATACTGAATGTATGTCATACATTTTCTATGTACCATAGGAATTGTGATTGAGTGGATTCATATTTGTTTTCAATCATAAAGAATGACCTATAATTTCATAACTTTCAAAATGGCACCTCCTTCCCCCGTCCGTCCGCAACTTTCAAAAAGGCACCTCCCCCTCCTCCTTCGTTCCTTCCCCATTACTCTAGGTGAAGGGAAACAGTCGCCCCCGTTGCCCCCTGGTTCCGACATCCCTGACTATGGCTGGAAGTACGGCCTACATGGATGTGGTGGTGCATCTTCTTTTGGTCATCCACTTGTTCACCCCCTCCTCATTTCAAACGTTGCTCCACGTTCCCTGATATAAGGCCCCGAAAACAAGCTCTCACTTTTATACCTCATGTTCATTTTGTTATTTTTCTTTTCATTCGTGCTTTTCACTCATTTTCGTTGTCTTCTTTCATTCTTTTGACGATATGCCTGTATTAAAAAAAAGATTTATACTGCAGACTAGGGACTTCTTCTCCAAATAAGAAGGGGCCCTTTAGTATTGAAAAATGAAATACATATGATATCCTAGACTAGTGTCGGACTGTTCGATAAGAGGAGACCCTACGCAACGAATAACCCGAAATGCATTCGGTCTCATGCTCAGCACATAACTGCAGAACAGGACCCCGATAAAAAAGTACGAAGGCCCTACCCAGAAAAACCCCAGAAAAATATTAATTTTCATTTTTTGTTTCTTTCTTTCTTCTCGTTCTTTTGTTTGTTTTTGTTTGCAGGCCTCCTTGGGGTCAAAGGTACCTTGCTCCGTGGATACTCACTGCGTACACCAGTAGTAGCATAGGCAGGGCGTAACTTAACGTGTCAATATGGTGCCCCGATATCTACGACATTGCTACTCGCAGCACCCTCACTAATTATTTCTTAAATAGTGTACACGCTGTGTCACACTTAAACTATTCCCGAAAAAAATCTTTACGTACGTATATATGATTGTGCACACTGTATGTGTGGAATGTGGGTCAGTGATGAGTGACTTTTCGGTAGCCTTGAGTTGTTAGTTCGATTTTCCAACATGAGTCAGAACATCGATGATGTAAGGGAGCGAATCATTCATGAGGGGTGTGGGATGGTTATACAGTGACATAGCTAAAGGGCGGGAAGGGAAAATCACCCTGTGGCGGCGACAGACACCACGAATTGGGGAGACATTGGGGCTTACAGGCTACCTGTCGAATTTTTTCCTTGGATTTGGACAATTGTTTAAACGATCGTTGGGAGAAGTGGTGGTCTCGTCTCCACTCCCCCATGGCTACGCTACCCCCTTCCCTCCGGCCAGAAATCCCCTCCCTCCAAGAAAAAAAAAATCCGAAAATGTGAACGACAGAAAATTATTTTGGATTTTTCAGTTGGTAGGCCCTAACCCTGCAATCCTGATAAAACTCATTTTGGGAAAATGGACGACAATATTTTCGAAAACCTAATAATTTTAGTAAGGCAAATTTTTCCTAAAACAAAAACTATGCAACATTTTCCCAAAATATTTCGAAAGCTTGCTAATTTTTCCTCATAATTTATAAGCTAATTTTTCAAAATGTTTCCTAGTATCTGAATGTTAGGGCGGTGGCCTCCGCCCCCATTGGCTCCGTGGTTTCGACATCATTAAATCTGGATATATCTGACTGTCAGAATCATCTCGACCAGTGGCGTGTTAACAGCGAGAGGAGGAGGGGGAGGGGGGGACAGGGGCAACTACCCCAAGCGAAGCTTTCTGAGAGGACGCTGAGTGTTTAAGAGGGAGCCAAAATCGTCTTGAAAATATGTATATTTTTTAGGCCCTTTGAAAAATTATGTGTTGATCAATAACTTCTTCTTATATACTATTTGCACGTAATATTCCATTTTTGTCGTCCAAAAGCGCATCAATTTTCCTCAGAAAAAGAACAAATTTCTGGGGACTTCCCGAAAACCCTTGGTTCCCCACCGTTTCTTCGCAACCTTCGCTCCTATATCATATCATGCCCAAAAGTTAAAATAATTTTAAGCAAGTACCAGTTCCCCCACCCCCTCCCTTTAGTTCGCAAAAAAATAATAATAATAACGTGACGAATTTATTTCCTTCTGGAAATCTTCTTCAATTTCCGAAATATCTCCTTTCTGGAGATTCTTAAATTTTCAAGAAATTTCCTTCATTTTCCCGGAATTTTCTTCAAATTTAGGAATTTTCTTTCAATTTTCGAAAATTTTTCTTCGATTTCGGAAAATTTCCTTCATTTTCGAGAAACTTTGCTTCCATTTTTGTGAAATTTCCATCATTTTTGGGATATTTTCTTCAATATTTAAGACATTGTATTAAATTTTCGAAAATTTTGCTTCATTTTTGAAAAACTTCCTTTATTATCGGTAAAATTTGCTTCCATTTTTGTAAATTTCCTTTATTTTGGGGATTTAAAACTGGCTTTTTCGGCAATGCTCCCTACGGGCCCTGAAAAACATATCAATCCTGAATCCAGGGCGTGTCTAAAATATCTTACTTTTTTTCAAAATATCAAATTTGTTTTAATTTTTTTGACAAAATATAAAGATCCCAAACTTTAAACATTTTTCCTTAGGGGGCATTACTGATAATATAATTATACCGCATCCACCCCCTTCCCCCCCACCCCTTCCGAAATGGTTTATTTTTTCCGGTTGCTTTCTTTCTCCCAGCTTGGAAGAAACATTGTAAAATTATTACCATAAATTTGAAGGAAAATGCGTAAAATTCTTGGAAATTTTAGCAACATTCCTTCAAAATTTCTAGAATTGACAGTCATTTCCCATGTTTTCCGGAAATTAAAGAGATTTCCTTGAAATTGAAGAAAATTCCCGCAGAGCTCATTTAAGGTTTTTACAAAAATGAGAAAATTTCCCGAAAAGTTAAAGAAATTTCGTGGAAATTTAAGAAGATTCCCGTTAATTTTCTGAAACTTTTCTGAAAATTCAAGATTTCCCAAAATTCAAAGACTTAAGCTGAAAATTTAAGGCGATTTTTGAAAAGTTAAGGATATTTTTCGAAAATTCAAGAAGAAGTCCAGAAAATTCAAGAAGAATTTATGAAAATTCAAGAAGAATTCACGAAAATTCAAGGAAATTTCCCAATTAGCAGCAAGATTTGATGTAAATTAAAAGAATAGTTTAGTGTCAAGCACGTAGGCTGATACGAAAGAGGAATTCAGAAGAAACAAAATGGTGAAAAAAGCATTTAAAAATCTTATTCAGTTAAAGAAGTTTAAAGTCTGGTATCATTTCTGTAGAAACGACGGAAATCAGACTAGTTGTGATGTCACAGCCTCAGATTCCTCAAAGTCTTTGTCTTTTAAAGGAAGTTAATTTAATTTTTCACTATTTAAATTATTTTTCATCAAAATCTCTTCTTGTGGTATATTATAAATATCCTCCCTAGGTTAAGTTTTACTACTTTTTTGACATATCCCATGGTTTTTAAGCCACACAATCGTATTATATACATGTAGCTTTATATATCAGTGGAAAGAGAAAAGGCTAATTGTTTGACAATTGTACTTACAATAAAGATATTTTAAGCAAAATCTTATTTCATGAAGCTTCAAAGACATTTACCGTCAGTCTGTCAGTATGCGGAAATAATAATTCAGTATTTCGCGCCAATTTTCGTTTTACCTTAATAAGACATTCGTCCCTACGTGGAAAGAGGGACGATGTATGCAGACACGTTAGTAGACTATTTTGATTGGGTGTAAAATATCATATTTACCGATGCCCTCAAATAAGATATCTCCATTTGTGAAAAAAATCAGGATCTCACCTTTCCGGATGCATGCTTTCCCCTCATTATTGGAGGTCAAAAATAAAACATAAACATATTGCATGTATTGGTGAAATAAGCCAGTTCATGGTTACAAACGCGCATGCCCGGAACTGATTATGGGGTCAGGTCAAGTGATAATAACAATCAGCGCGGTACGGTTCGATCATATGTAAACCAAAGCTTTCTCTGTGTCAATTCTACCACACGATGGCTTTGTGGGGACAAAGAGATGGATACCATGTGGGACATAGAGATGGATGCCATGCGGGACATAGGAATGGATGCCATGTGGAACATAGGAATGTGGGACATGGTGAGGAATGTCATGTGGAACGGAGGGAGGGATTCTGTGTGGGCATATGGAGGAATGACATGTGGCACATGGGTAGAGATGCCATATGGGACATAGAGATGGATGTCATGTGGGACATAGCGATGGATGCCATGTGGCACAGGGAAGGATGCCGCGTGGTAAATAGGCTGGTATGGCATATGGGACATATGAGTGCATGGGATCCCATTTGGTACATCTTTAGGATGAGATGCCATGTGGGACATAGAGATGGATATCATGTGGAACATAGGAGGGAGGGACATGGAGAGGGATGCCATGTGGAATAGAGGGAGGTATTCCATGTATGGCATAGGGAGGAATGACATGTGGCACATGGGTAGGGAGGCCATGTGGGACAGAGATGGATGTAATGTGGGATATAGGGATGGATACCATGTGGGGCACAGGAAAGGATACCGTGTGGTACATAGGGTGTGATGGCATATGGGACATCTGAGTGGGATGCCATTTGGTACATCTTTAGGATGAGAAGTTAGGATGAGAAGCCATGTGGGACATAAAGATGGATGTCATGTGAAACATTGGAGGGTGAGACATGGTGAGGGATGTCATGTGGCACAAAGGGAAGGATTCCATATGGGGAATAAGAAGGAATGACATGTGGCACATGGTTGCGTAGGGATGCCATGTGGGACATAGATATGAATATCATTTGGGACAAGGGTGGGATGATATGTAAGATATAGGGTGGGATGTAAAATGGGACATGGCTGGGGTGGATAGTTGGATGTTTTTATAATTGGACTTGTGATATGTGTATCAATTTGAATCAGTATGCAAGCCATGACGGTATTTATCGTTCTAGTTTAATTTAATTTTGTTATATACATGTGGCATCCCACCCTATGTCCCACATGTCATCCCTCCTTATGTCACACATAGCGTCCCTCCCTATGTCCCACATGTCATCCCTCCCTATGTTACAAATTTCACTCTTTCCTATCTCTAACATGGCATCTAGTTCTCCTAGATGCTTCATATGGCATCCATGTCTATGTCCCACATGATATCCCACTCTTTGTCACACATGGCCTCCCTCGCTATGTGCCACATGACATCCCTCCCTATGACCCACATGGCATATCCTTATATCCTACATGGCTTCCCTCCATATGTCTCAAATGTCACCCCACCCTATGTTCATATCTATGTCCCACATGGAATCTCACCCTAATGTATGTCCCACATGGCATCCCAACCTTGTCCCACATGGCATCCAACCCAGTTGTCCCACATGGCATCCCACACGATGTTCTTAATGGAAGAAACAACCATTTTGAAAGCACAAAATACATACATGTGAGGGCACCTAATCTATTTAAATATTAAATGGAAAAAATTGGGAAGTAACAGTGTTATTCAATGCGTATCAGTGACAAGACATTCTCAAGACATTCTCAATTGGCCTCTTGACCTGCATTGCGCAATACATATTATCTTTACTATGAACTAGCTTATTGAAAGAAATTTTAGAAGAATGACAACATTTCTTGAAAATTCAATTTTTTTAAAGAAAATTGACAAAACAATTGACGGGGATATGGGAGTATTCAACCATAACCCTAAACCATTTCAAGAAATTTTTCAGAAAATTGACAAACATTTCCGAAAATGAATTGTTAAAGAAAATTATTGACAGCAAATTTCTACCAACTTGAAGAAAAAAATTGGTTACCTTTTATTACCTTTGTCTATCCTTTCCTAATTTTTACATTTATCTATTTTAATTTTATTTCTATAATACAATATAATAAGTGAAGGTAAAAGAATACTACAATATGATAAGTGAAGGTAAAAGAATACTACAATATGATAAGTGAAGGTAAAAGAAATATTATATAACCCACTGTTGTGCTTGTGGCTACAGCTTGTGTTATCCCTTTGTTATGAGTGGCACTTCACCCCTAATAATTAAACTTAGTTGACGCAATAAAATCTTTTCACAAAAAATAACAATTTAGATTATAATTCTACGAATTATTTTATGTTATTTCTTCATTTTATTAATGCTATGTAAACAGCACATGTCTCCCAAAACTTTTATAACAATTTTAATGTCATTCAAGATTCTTCTTTTCCTAACACATGATAGTCACTTCCATCAGGGAGCTGTGCTTCCATGTTTTGAAATAAACCTAAATGTAATCCTCTAATTTTGACCTTCATCCCATGTGTTTATGACTGAAAACACCGACAAATTGAACACAAGAATGTAAAGCATATGGTGTTAACATCATTCCTATTGTAGAAATACGTTGTAACTTTGCTGTTATACTTGTTGAAAAGATTATAAAGAACAGAAGGAGCAAGGACTTGTTTTCACTTATTTCAGAATCATGATTCTCCCGACACTGACCTTGTCTGATGAAATAAAATATCATTTTCATGTATTCTCACTTGAGTGCGAGCATACGTTCAGACCCACTTCTTTTCCTAGCACATGATAGTCACTTCCACCAGGGAACTGTACTCCCATGTTTTGAAATAAACCTAAAAGTAGTCCTTTAATTTTGATCTTCATCCCATGTGTTTATGACTAAAAACATGATTCTCCTGATACTAACCGTGTCTGATGAAATGAAATAACATTTTTATGTATTCTCACTTGAGTGCGAGCATGCGTTCAGACCCACTGCAGGAGATCTGATCGGAAAAGAAGAAAAAAATCAAAACATAAAAAAACCTGCATTAACACTAGACTATCCCTTAAAGGATTAGTTCAGTGGTCAAGCAATTTTGTTTACTAATTTCTGTATATATAATATAAAAATAAATCATGACGTTTACATATCACAGACATAGGAAAGTAATTTCTTTATAATTATTGATGAAGTTTTGCTCCAAAATGTTGTGACAAGACGTTTGAACAGTTGGGTATAAATGAAATGTCCTTGGCTTATATATTATGGTAGACAACTTTTCATGAACTCAAAAAGTCTGAGATTATGAAGAAATACATTGCATTCTATTTAGTCTGCATGAAATTAGGATGAAGCACAAATCTCCATAAATTAGTCTATGTCGCTTTCTAGTTAAAATGAAGCCCAGACTTTTAAACTTTTGAAATTTGGTAATTCCCATGTTACTGTTTTTGATTATTGGAACAAACTATGTTCCTGGAATCAAGAACAAAATAAACTCCTATGTAAAATAGTGCCAGTGCTTATTATTTATAACAACCTAATATTACCAGTGATTGCTATTGTTCTTTTCGAATTGTTAGCTGGAAATCAGTTACTTATTCTTCTAACATCAATTAATTTTTAATCATCCAGAAAATAATCTACTGCGGAATTGATATTAACTTTTAATCCATCACACACTATTATATTAGGCTAATGGCGAATCTAGTGGGCCAAGGGGACCATGCCCCGACAAAGAAAAAATATTATCATGCTCATTTGAACAACATTTACTGATGACCTCCCCTTCCAAAATCCTTGATCCGCCCCTGTTATCCCCAGTTTCCACGACGCAAGTGAGTAAAATCGGGGGTCCTCTTGGATGGGATGACGGGATCTCCCCAGCAACAGTACTTTACTCATTCTCACATGCGCTGCATGGCCGAGTGGAGCTAAGCCAAGCAGGATAAGTGTCTTGCCCTAGGAACACAACACCGTGACACCTACCGACTCTGCTGTGAATAAACTCAAATGGAAGTTCGTCGGCAAATTTTCCTTGGCCGGCCACGCCACAGATTTATGTAAATATATATTTAGTTTTAACCCCTTCAAATCAAAGTTACACTCCATTAACGGAAAAGAACCCCCTGATGATTGTACCTAATTATTTTTTTTGTTTTATAAAGTACATAGACCATCCCCCATGAGGATATTACAATTTTAATTGTTCAAGATTACTGGACCACCATGATCAAGTGCCAACCCAAGACGAATGTACATTGACTTTATGAAGTACATAGCTTATTCCTCGATGGAGACATGGATCCACCAACACCAAGCACCAAGAGAACCCTATGATGATTGAACACTGATTGCATTTATGAAGTACATATAGACCATCCACCGATGGAGACACTTCTAAATGTTGAAAGGTATGGGCCCACCGACACTAAGTGGACCTCATATTGTATATCCATTGGCTTTATAACATTCATAGGAAATTACCTTGAAAAGGAATATTAAACTTAACATTTCAAGACCATGGGCCTACCTCATAACATAGATCTTGAAATTTCTGACTTTTTTGAAATTTCAACAACAATTCACCCATATCACTTTAAGACAGTCCAAAATTGAGTCTAACTTTCAGTCCAAGAACAATAGTGAATGCCAGAGCAGAAGGGCGGAAAGTTTTATTGTACTGGCCTTTAATCGCGGAAAGGTTTATTGCCACTGAGTGAGATCTACTGCCCTTGCCTCTGGCTAAGAATAAATGCGCCATTCAGCAATGTAGCAAATGTTTTGGTGTAAAATACAAGCCTTTGAACAAAGAGAGTATAGGAAAAAGTGTGCAGTATTAGCACCGATTTTACTATTTTGCAGATTGCAGACTGCAGACTGAAATTTGCAGACTAGGAAGTTGCAGACTGTGACGTTGTTTTGGTGAAAATTACTGCTTAGTCGTAATAAAATTCTTCCGGACTGGTAAACCACCATGATTAATACAGGGAATTGATAAGACCCCCTCTAATTATGCGTCTTCATTGCTGCAAAGGGCGATTTCAATTGATCTGTTCCCCAAGAATATTGGGTGTGTTCTCACTTGAATGCGAGCTTGCGATCAGATCCACTGCAGGCATTCAGATCCACCGAAAAAAAAAAAAAAAAAAAACATGAGTCTGAATGCCGAACAGTGACTCGTGGTCAAGTTAGTTATGCAGTATCATGTAAAAGGATTAGTTCAGAGGTCTATAGCAAGTCTGTCTTATAAGAAAGAGAACTTCAAAAGAAACAAAATAGTGATGAAAGCATTCAAAAATCTTATTCTGTTAAGAAGATATATTCAAGTTTAAAGTTTGGTATCATTTGTGTAGAAACTACTAAGTTAAATCAGACTAGTTGTAATGTCATAGCCTCAGATTCCTCAACGTCTTTATGTATTCTATCATATTTTGGGGCTTAAAAACCACGGAATATGTCGGAAAAGTAATAAAACTGAATCTAATAAGGGTATTCATTTCATAGTTATAGTTAGAAAGTTTGAGGGAAAATAATTTAAATAGCCAAAAATCTTTCTTTAAGATATATCAACAATTCTTAAGAATGTGAGGAGGCTAGGACGCCAACTTTCGATAGTAGACTTACTTCACCAGTCTTTTCTACGCAAATAAGATGGGGCTGTAAACTGAAATATCTCCTTAACGGGATGCAATTTTTAAATGCTTTCTATACCATTTTGTTTCTTTTAAAGTTGTCTTTCATGTAAGATTTGCATGACAACTGAACTAATTCTTTAAGGGACAGTATAGTGTTAATGCAGGTTTTTTATGTTTTCGTTTTTTTTTCTTTTCCGATCAGATCCCCAGCAGTGGGTCTAATCGCATGCTCGCACTCAAGTGAGAACACATGAAAATGTTATTTCATTTCATCAGACAAGGTCAGTATCGGGAGAATCATGTTTTTAGTCATAAACACATGGGATGAAGATCAAAATTAGAGGATTACTTTTAGGTCTATTTCAAAACATGGGAGTACAGTTCCCTGATGGAAGTAACTATCATGTGCGGGGAAAAGAAGTGGATCTGATCGCATGCTCCGAGTAGCACTCAAGTGAGAACACATGAAAATATTATTTCATTTCATCAGACAAGGTCAGTATCGGGAGAATCATGTTTTTAGTCATAAACACATGGATGAAGATCAAAATTAGACGATCACTTTTAGGTCTAATTCAAAACATGGGAGTACAGTTCCCTGATGGAAGTAACTATCATGTGCGAGGAAAAGAAGTGGATCTGATCGCATGCTCCGAGTAGCACTCAAGTGAGAACACATGAAAATGTTATTTCTTTTCATCAGACAAGGTCAGTATCGGGAGAATCATGATTCTGAGATAAGTGAAAACAAGTCCTTGCTCCTTCTGTTCTTTACGATCTTTTGAACAAGTATAACAGCAAAGTTAAAACGTCTTTCTTTACTGAATCGGAATGATGTTAACACAACACGCTTTACATTCTTGTGTTCAATTTGTCGGTGTTTTTAGTCATAAACACATGGGATGAAGATCAAAATTAGAGGACTACTTTAAGGTTTATTTCAAAACATGGGAGTACAGCTCCCTGATGGAAGCAACTATCATGTGCTAGGAAAAGAAGAATCTTACGTGACATTAAAACTGTTTTAGGAGACATGTGCTGTTTAAATAGCATTAATAAAATGCAGAAATAACATTAACTTATTCGTAAAATTATAATCTAAATTGTTATTTTTTGTGAAAAGATTTTACTGCGTCAACTAAGTTTAATTATTAGGGGTGAAGTGCCACTCATAACAAAGGCATCACATAGGCTGTAGCCACAAGCACAAAAGTGGGTTATACGATATATTATTTACCTTCACTTATTATGTTGTATTATAAAATAAAATTAAAATAAATAAATGTAAAAATTAGGAAAGGATAAACAAAGGTAATAAAAGGTAACCAAATTTGTTTCAAGTTGGTGTAAATTTGCTGTCAATATTTTTCTTTAACAATTCATTTTCGGAATGAGTGTTTGTCAATTTTCTGGAAAATTTCTTCAAGAGGTTTAGGGTTATGGCTGAATACTCCCATATCCCCGTGAATTTTTTTGGCAATTTTCTTTAAACTTCTTCAATTTTCAGGAAATGTTGTCATTCTTCTGAAATTTCCTTCAATTTCACCAATACATGCAATATCTGTATGTTTTATTTGTTTACCTCCAATAATAGGATGGAGGGAGAGGGAGGGGGAGGGAGGGGAGGGGGGGGAGGGGGGAAGGAGCATGCATCCGAAAAGGTGAGATCCTGATTTTTTTCACAAATGGATAGGAACCTAAAAACCTGAAACATATCGCCACGTACTCTTCTCAATTCAAGCGTGGTCAAACCAAGAATTCGCAACCTAGATTCATAAGAGAGATTCCTTACTTCGGGAATAAGTCTAGTGGCTCTTCGCTGAACCTGCTCATAACATGAACTTATCCTTCTCATAAAAGGGACTCCAAGCCTGAATAGCATACTCAAGGTGAGGCCTGACTAACTGTTATACAAATTAAGAACAACCTCTCTACCAGGAAAACAAAAAAAAAATCTTCTAATTAAACCAAGCACCCTATTTGCCCTTGCAGCTGCTAAAGCACACTGTTTAGAAGGTTTTAGATTGCTAGTTATGACAATACCTAGGTCCTTTTCTTGATCAAAACAACCAAGATTTGAACCATTCATGCAGTAATCAAAAACCAAATTGTTCTAACCAAAATGAATAACTTTGCATTCATCAACATTGGATGACATTTGCCACGTTTGGGACAAAGAAACTAACTTATCCAGATCAGTTTACAAAAGTGAAAAATTCCTATCATCATCGACAATCCTGTACAACTTAGTGTCATCGGCAAATTTACAAATCCTGGAGCCAGGGGAAACATCAATATCTTTAATGAAGATTAAGAAAAGAAGCGGACCCAATACAGAACATCGAGGAACACCACTTGTAACCTTCTTCCATGGAGATACTTCACCATTAACAACAACTCTTCGTGACCTGTCAATTAACCAAGAATATATACAACTGGCACACTTTCCCTCCACACCAAACACTCTTGTTTTCAACATGAGCCTGCCCAATGGAACCTTCTCAAATGCTTTTTGGAAATATAAATATATAACATCAACATTATGACCAGAACCAACTTGTTTAGTAACATCATCAAGAAACTCTACACAATTTTAAACACAAGACCTCTTAGGTAAGAACTCATGCTGGGACAAATTCAACAAATCTTTGACCAGTAAATGATCTAGTACATTGGACTTCATGACCTTGCACACAACACTAGTAAGACTCACTGGCCTATAGTTACAAGGCAACCTGTGGTCACCTTTTTTTTTAAATAGGAGTGACATTAGCAATTCTCCAATCACTAGGAACAACACAAACATCAAAGCACTTTGAAAAGATAATACTCATGGGAACAGAAAGAACATCAGAACACTCACGTAATTAAGAGAGCAGGATGTATACTATCTAGACCGGGTGCTTTATTTGAATTCAAACCCTCCAACTTTTTAGACACAACATCAACTGAAAAATCAGCATTCTTAATAGATACTGGAGAGTGCACACTAAGATAATCCACAACATCATCAGCAGGGGACTCCTTAGTAAAAACAGACACAAAGTAGTCATTCAAAACCCCAGCCATATCCCAACCACTATTAATAGTAACACCATCATTACCCTGAAGGGGACCAACAACGTCCTTGGTTTTTTGCTTTGAGCGAAAATACGAATGAAACGACTTAGGATTAATCTTAACCTCTTTGGACAAACGTTTTTCAAAAACCACTTTAGTATCTCTTATCAAACCCTTTGTGAACTTTTCATGATCCTTATACCTAGCAAGCTCCGCAGGACACCCACTACATTTATAACTACGCCAGAATTTTTTCTTTTTCCGAACAGCCTGCAAAACCTCCCGAGACATCCACACTTGCCGATTACGCCTACAGACTGTCTTTAATGGGACAAACCTATTTACACCCTCCAAAACTATACTTCGGAAAACATCCCATGCTTTAGAAGGATCTAATTCACGGAGCAAAGAAGTCCAATCGAATGACAAATTATCCTGAAGTGCAGCAAAGTCAGCATTCTTAAAATCTAAAACCAGTTTATCAGCTAGAGAAACCTTTGTGAAACAATAGAGCTCAAAACTAACCAGGTCATGATCACTACACCCTACCTTACCGCTACTTAGCACACTTCTAACCATGCTTTCTTTACTACTGAAAATCAAATCTAGACAATTTCTACCACGCGTGGAAAACAACACTTGCTGGGTGAAAAATCAGTCAGATACAGCTTCCAGAAAATCTTTACCATGTGGACGACTAGTACAAAGATTCCAATCAATGTCTGGAAAATTAAAGTCCCCCAAAACAATAACCCTTCTAGAAGCAACTTTCCTGAAGCAGTCAAGCAATTTCTGATTGTTCTCAAGACTAGAATTTAGTAATATATACACAACACCAAGAACCACTAAACTACCAACATGGCCATCAACAATAAGCTCACACCATAGGCAATTTGAAAAACCAAAAGAAAATTGAGCAGCCCTATCTATACAATTAGAACTATCTTTCACAAACAATAAAACACCACCTCCTCTACCATTGAGAGTATCTAATCTGTCTTGCCTGAAAACTGAGTAACCTGGAATATGTATCTCTGAATCACTAATTTCACTTCAAATCACAGGTGGGTTTAAAAACTCACCCCCGTGACTAGTTTAAAGGACTCAGATCCTTAATTGCTATATTGACACCTGTAGCAAGAACACAAGCACCTTTCCTAGTTAAATGCAAACCATCTTTCATGAACCAATCAACCCGAGATTCAAACTTGTGCCAAAAATGTACAAAACCGAACTCAAATAGACGACAAATACTCTCTAACCAGTGACTATTGATCAACAGCATCTTATCTATCATGAATGAACTACCCCTACGCTGCAACAAACCAACAACTAGAACCCTACAACCTGTGTCCTTCAACTTGAATAACAAATCCATGAAACTACGCCTAACAGAATCAACATTTCTGCTTGAAATATCATTTGTACCAATTGAAACTACGACGTTATCTTCACCCTTACATAAAGTTTCAACACGAGAACTAACATCATCAACCTAGCCCCTGGAAGACACACCCTAATCCTTCTACTACGATCTACTCCACAAAACTGTGTCAACATACCTAACAAGTGAATCCTCTATCTACAACACATTATCCCTAACAGAATTTACAGGCAACGTACCAGATGAATCAACAACCTCACGACAAGTGGTACATGTACAATCAGCAACTACATACAACCCTACATCGGGCATGTCAACATAATCTGATCCAAGACTATCTACCTGAACAGAACCCCTATCAAATTCCTTACCCAAAGAATGTCTGACTACCCACTCTAAGCCAAACAACTTAGTCTGCACATTAGCATCAACCTTTTTAACGATACAACTACAACCAGAAAGTCTCAACTCCAAAGCCTTCAACCTTGTACACTTTGAACAGACAAATACAAAACTATCAACCGAAGCTTCTTCAAAACTACATGTCACACCGGACTCCTGGAAATCAATCCACATATTACAGCTATCACAGTAAATCAAACTCTCCATGATCATACAATAAAATTAACCAGAAGCAGAAAACAAAATGCAGCAACCTAAAAGAGGAACAATAGGCCTACCAATAAAGAAATACCTTAGCTTCAACACCGTGCAATATACTAGCTTACACTTAACACATAAGCCTAAACACTTAAATAAAAAACAAATAAAAAAACAAAGCCTAACACAACAATACCAAAGCCTAGCTTACAACAATTGGCCTAGCCTAGCTTACAACAACAACAACAAAGTGTGTTATAGGATGAGTTAGTATACCACACAAACCAGCAACAAAAATAAATAAATAATAAGAATTGAGGAAACTAATGAAAACAACAAAATAACAAATATGCAGAAAAAATGTAAGAAACAACAATATGGTAAAACTCGGCCTGAATAAAATCCAAAATCCAGATAAAAATATCCACAAATTGAGACAAGAATTGAAACACTTCACAGTCACTTAGTCCAAGCTTGAAATGATTTAAACATTGTGGTTTTGACGCCAAATTATGCTTCCAGAATAAAATAACAGTTCTTTTTCAGTGAAATATGTACGGTTTTCGATAAGTCTAAAAGCATTTTAGAGGCAAAATTTGCCTGGGATCAAATCACCGAGAATCTAGTTTATTTGTTTACGTTTTCTGTTGATTCTCTACGATGTGTACGTACGATTATGGAGCTATTAACTAACTGCTCCATGGTACGATCTGGTAGCTTGCGTTGAGCTTTGCTTTTAAAAGTTTGGTTTGTTTACAAAATTACCGCCGGATGACGTCATTTACTTGGGCGGTTTAGGTCTATCATTTGCGCGTTCCAGTCTTCGACTTTTGACCGGTTTGAAGTTAGAAATTACTTAGCCTTAGCTGCCTGTGTTATGGAATTATTGCTGAGTTGACTGGCTGAGGGAACTAATTGACAGTTTCAAGAGCGTAAGGTTGAACTAAAATTTGTGTGTACAATTTTGGCTTACATTTGGACTAATTTTTAACAATTTTGAAATTACCAACATGTTTTAATTAAGTTACAGGAGTAACAGAAATATCAGGAGAAGCTATACATTTTTATCTGCCGTAAGTACAGTAACGTTAGGCCCCACGGTGCACAGATTTTCCTAGCGTTAAGGCAACCTATATAGTATATTAAGTGGCAGCCTAGGCT
>JAIGNY010000286.1:0-187500 GCA_020152595.1 Chiridota heheva | reverse complement strand
AGGCTGATATTGGCCTATGCATTACTGTGCAGTAACGATATACCAGACTGACTAGGTCACTGAAAGTGTGAAGTCGGGTATGTACATGTATACATCTGCTGTTCAAATAAGGTACATGTATTGTTCTATTTTCAATAGTGTTAGTATTATTAACGTAACAGTTCACTTGGGGCCAAAGATTGACTTTGCAAGGCTTTCAGATTTCTGTTCTGGTCAGTGAGTAGAGGAATGAGTGGCAAATTTCAATAATTCTTAATTTTAATAATTAGAACTTGTTATGTTGCTGTGGTTGTTCTCGAATAAACCAGAGTTGATTATTGAAAGTTGTGATTGTTGTGGCGTGAATGTTGTAATTGGTTGATTTTTTCACATAGGCCTACATATTTGTTTATATTTCTTTTGCATCGGATAAAGTTTTCATTATTTTGCCAATATATATTTTTTCCGAGGGACGCACATATGCAGTGCCATAAAGTTTTCGTATTAGTCGGTCTGGTCTCGAATGTATTCGAGACCATCGATTATCAAACAGAGTATTTACGAATTAGGCTAGGGATAAATGCGAATGCAGCCATTATCAATTTGTGCCATTTGAGACCTAGGATGCTTAACAAGTGTGTTAATATATGGAAATTGTTGATCATCATCATTCTCCTAATATACATCTTGCTGGTCTCGAATGTATTCACTTGGTTGGATATCTGGGAACTTTGTGACCTGAGGTCATCAGACAGACTGCATAGTTACCGTGCATCGTTAGAGTGAAAACAAAGCGATCAGCTGAGTTTCTTTATATGCCATACGTAGCATGATAGGCCCGAGCTTCAACAAATTTGTGATTTTTTCGAAATATTGACTATTCAATGTTTCAACTTAATCTCTAATCCTTTGAGACAATGTATGATGATCGATTGGGAATATGTGGCGTCGCTTTGTTGAATTTTTGCTTAAAATATATCACTGTTATTGTCAATTTGAATTTTCCTTGACTCACCTAAATTTCAACCATGTGTGTTCAAGATGCCTACATTGAAATACCCAGCAGGTGTATGAGTAACACGTACAATATCCGATTGTCCATAAAAATTGATATAAACTTCAATTAATTATTATGCTTAATTGAACAATCAACTAACGAATTATCTAAATAATGCAAATGGCGTTGAATTAATAATTGGTAATCTTAAAACTTTTGATCTACTTTGCATACCACATGCAGACACACACGGACTTGCCGTTCGTGTAAGGTGCATAGCTTTGTTTTCACTCCAGCAAATGAGGTCATCTCCCAGATGTGACATGGCACCAACCAAGTGAATTTGAGACCACCTATTAGCCAATCAGAAAGCTAGAAACTTATTTGACTGTTTATGAATAAGCACTTTATAGATTTCCGAATCCGAAAGCTAGGTCTAGCCTACACAAAATTAAGAGTGTTTTATGTGTACGTACATTGCTGTATGTACAGTACATCTGTGTCATGACTGGTGTCTGCATGTTAACGTACAGTACATAAACAGCAGCTGAACATGTAACATTCGACAGACTGACATACAATAGCCTTTAAAGTTGTCGGCCCGTTTGCTTACGTGACAAGTTTTGATTGACAGGTCAGAACTACTTCCATTACTTCAGCACAGCCTGTACAGGATTATCAATGGGTTCTTGCAATGCATTATGTATATAGAGTATATATGAATACTGGATAATTGTAATAATAATTCATTCAAGCCTAACGTTAGTTGTTGGAACAGAAACTATCATTCTTGATTAACGTCGTATTCTCAAATTTGTCAGAATGGGAAGATTTGAGCAGTTTTGAAGTTGCTGAACATAGCATATAGGGCTTATGCACTGCTAAGTTAACACTAGTAACGTTACAATGACAATACTGTAGCTGTTGTTCAGTGGAATTTGCATGCAGCAATTTAATTGTTTCCTACAAATAAGACTTGCTTTTAAAAAGAAATGAAAAAAAAAAAAAGCAGGCAGTGGCACGTTTCATTTCAAGTAATTAATACTTGTTTGGTGCAAGTACTGTTAACTTGTTGTAAGCCTAACGTTTAAATTTACATTTTGCTTTTGTTTTTTTATTTAGGCTCTTGCATATTCTTTTTAAACTGCACATTGGACAATGTTGTTGCTCAATATAAATCTGGCATAATCAGTTTGTAAGCAAGAAGTTTGTTGCTGCTGAAATTGAAATTGAGTATTTTTGGCATAATGTATTTTAGTACATAGAATTATTATTGAAGGATTAATCCATGGTTGCTAGTAGGGGTGGTTAACTTGATGAATGTAGGAGTTACTCCATATTAGAAACTTGTCAATCTAATAAATATGCAACTGCCTGGTTATTGACTGGAGGGCCATCATTGATTAATTTCTTCATCTACTGTCCGTTCGTTGAGTAAGAACCGGACAGTAGAATTATGCAAATTAGCTTTGTTAGCCAATCAGGTAGCTTGAAATGAATAACCAGGCAGTGATAGAATCCCTAATAAACACCCCGGGATGTTTATTTGAGGCTAAATTTCAAATCTACTTACATAACCATAAAAAATAACATAATTCTAGTACAGTAGTATATATGAAGTGTATGGATACCATTGACTGAAATGCTTCAATTTAGCTTTCTAAACCATGAAAAATTATTTCTTCATTTTTATGAAAAAATGCAAGTAATCATTGTGTTGAAGTAAAGGAATGGTACACTTTCATTACGATTAAACCCACCGCTCCTGGCGTATTTTTGCCGTAAGCTAGAACTGGAGCTTCATTCAACTGCAAGAAATTGTGAAAGTATGCGATCACCTGCCTCTTCAAAATGGCTGCAATTGGTTCATAACAACGCTGAACTTCACCTCTGTTGAAACATTTTATTCACTTTAAGTTTTGATTTGTTCCTCCTTTTTGGCACAATTAATTTTGCTCATCAAGTAATTTTGTGTGCATAGCAAGTTCAACTCTTTTGACTGTATTTTTGTTCAGTTTTACAGTTTTTAAATGAGCTTTGGCAGAAGCCTAGTGTTAAATCACACTGTATTTTAATAATAGTACGATATTATCAATCAATTTATGTGTGACTTTACAATTGTTACCGCACAAACAATATAGAGGGCGTTTATTAGAAGTGGGGCATTTATTAGGGAATATATGGTAGGTGACAATGGTACAGTATGTTATCATTTCTAGCAGGCAGAAGATCCTTCATTACTTGGACAATGTCTGGTGGTTCCTGTCAAGTGAGATGATATTGCTGGTGAGGAAGGACCTGGCTCCCACCTCAGTATTAGTATTAGCCCTTGTAAACTTTTATGATGATGAGTTGTATTGAAAGGGCAGCCACCAGCTAAGCAAAGCAAGGTGGTACCTCTGGATTCGGAGGGGAAAGTAATGGCCACCCAAATCTGTCCCAACCATTACCTTCAGATGACGCTTAAGTCAGAGTTGACGGGAAGTGCTAAAGAAAGGGACTTTTAACTTCAAGTTAAGAGCTCCAGCGAAAATTGGCACAAGGAATGTAAGAACTCTGCTTCAACCAGGCAAACTTATTCTATTGATGAGGGAAATTTGATTGTTGTAAAGTACAGCTTCTTGGCTTATCTGAGGTGCGCTGGTCTTGAAAAGGGCACTTTACAGCTAATGATGGCCATACAGTTTATTACTCTGGCAATGAACGAGGAGGTTCAAATGGTGTTGCATTCATTGCTAATACCTACATACTGTAAGTAAGCATGTTCTTGGCTATAATCCTGTGAGTGATCGCATCATAACCATTGGTCTTCAGACACCCCAATGAATAGCAGTTCAAGTATATGCACCAACCTCTACTGCATCCGAAGAAGACGTCAATAGCTTCTACAAAACCCTGACAGGAAATATCATTTAAGTGGCCTTTTCATTTCCCTATCTTCTTTCGTTTTCCCTCTTTTCCTTTCATATATTTCTTTCTGGAGACCTGATATCTGGGATGATTGATGCCATAGTCTGCTATATTTCACACCCCTGACATAAACAATTTAATATTAACAACTTAACATTAACATAAAGATTTTGAAAATTTGAATGTGCAGGAAACTAAATGTTTCTGCAAAATAAACTGCTTAAAATTTTTTGTTTAGTTGAAAAATCTTTGTTCTAGCACATCATGTTATTTTATCATTTAATAAATAATGAAAAGAAGTTTAAAATTTATTTGAAGTGCCTCAACCCACACCTTGCAAATGTCTGTTTTGGTCATTGACATACACTGTCCCTTTTTGGACAAGCTAGATTTGTGTACTGTATGTAAAGAAAAAACACACCTTCAAATTCCTGGTATATTCACCTCTTGCTTGGTAAACAGTATGCCAGTTCCAACATTTTGTATTAAAAGTCTGTAAGGTGCTCATTATATTCTGCACCGAAGATGATGCCTTACATGTTTTGAATAGACTGCGCATGATGTTCTTCTGCAAATAAATTTAAATATAAAAAATGCTTTTGCTTTATTTTTCAACATTGACATGCCTTAAATGTTTTTGCAGCTCCATAGAATTTCACTATAATTTTTTTGGACAGATTAACTGCTTCTCATAGAACCAAGAAAGACATGAGAAACATTGAATAGTTGTGAGAAAAATACCAGACTACCTAAGAAAAAAAGCTATGGTTCCCGGGAAAAGCAGGAATTCGTTAAAAGAAATATTTGCAAAGTACAAAAACAAAAAAGTTCAGGTTTGGGCAACAATGTTTCGCATTCATTGTTCAAAGACTCAAGAGCATCCCCACATAAATTGTGTGATGAATATTACATTAGATTGCAAAACTGGAAATGGGCGTGGTAAAGTGTGAACACATATAAAGATGTATAGACTACATTAAAATTATTTCTTTCAACATTTTTTGCAGGAAGCATTTGAAAAAATAGAGTTTAGGGACTGGGGAATAAACAAACATTGTCATTTCAGGATGCCATGCAAAGCAAAAACAAGTTGAAAATGTTATTCCATACTGCCATTACTGGAGAACATGTACAGGTCAACAGGTTACAAAAGTGTTTCAGCATTTTACCCAAATGACTTACCAAAAGTCATGTGAATTTTTCTTCAAAAATGATTAACATTTTACAAAATATCATTGTCAGTGGTCTCTGGAAAAGTGCCTCATTTTACTAGAAATGCAGAAATGGTTTTGTAAAGCAGTAATCTAACATAAAAACCACTTTGATCTAAATTCTAATCCTAACATTAGATCAAACAAAAATTGCCATTCTAAGTGAACAAATCTTAACCTTAATTAGACCTAGGCCTAGCACAGCAGTGGAAAATTCTACTGGCAAAACAATCATTTTGGCCCACTTCACAGACAATATATTTCTCACTGAAAATATGCACACACTAACTTTAAAATGTCTCGCATCGCCCTCATAAAAATATGAGAAAAATATCTAAGATAATTGGTCAATATTTGAATGAATTTTTTTTTTTAAATGACAACATTTTTTTCCAATTTGTTCAAAATACTTTTAGGGCAGGTGAACTTATAATAGGCCTAGTATACTAGAGTTTGTGCAAACAAAGTAAAATACACGCATTGAATTAGAATGCATTCAGGACATTCATACAATCGAGGCAAAGTCGTATTTGTACAAAGTTAGTTGTACACAAAGATTTTTTTCCCTGCAAGTTTGATTGCAGGAAATGAATTAGGTATTGAGTAATTTGAGATGATGCCTCGCTAGGGTAAAACATGGGAAAGAAAGAAATTTATATTTAAATGATCAAACAAATGTTAGCTAAAAAAGTGTACAAAGTGTATGCTTTCCATGCGCAGCACAGTGTACTTAAAGCTTAGTTCATAATGGGCCTGATTTGTTAGTGTTAATGCGTTGGGCTTCTTTGCAGCAATCATGGGTCCAAAACAGATGAACAAAAATTAGAAAAATTACACGCTCTTTGTTTGAGGTGTATATACCATTTTCAAGCTTAAGATTTACTCTTGTTCGCTGAATACATAAAAGTATATCATTCATTACATTAAAAATTTTAAAGAAAAATAGGAATTTACTTACCTCTGAATTTTCATCGTCAAATTTCTGAGACCTGGCACTCCATTAACTTATTTGTTCCTATCCAGCAAACACTATTGAATATTTAATATTCCAAACCTACAAGTGTTGAGCCTTTTGATTAGCCAATTTTCTAATTTCTTTTATTAGTAACCAATGGTATAGTGTTATCTTAACATAGGTGGCTACCGGTATTGGCTTTGATTATGTTTAAGTGACTGACGTCACTAATTTTAGAATTCAGTCAATCAGCGTTTAAGGTCAACAGAGAGGGCAGTAACGTGGCTCTGAAGGGACATTTCGAGTTCACGAGATTTTCGTCACGAATTCACAGGTTCATGACTTAAAGAGTTCACAAGTTTTTTGTCACGAGTTCACAAGTTTTTCATCATGAGTTCACCAGTTTTTCGTCACGACTTTACAACTTTTTCATCAAGACTTTTTCATCACGAGTTTACGACTTTCATCACAAGTTTTTTGTCACGAATTTATGAGTTCTTAACTTCACGAGTTTTTCATCACGACTTCACGAGCTTTGTCACGAATTCACGATTGAATGAGTTCACAAGTTTTTCGTCACGAGTTCACGACATAACGAGTTCACGAGTTTTTCGTCACGAGTTTACGATTTAACGAGTTCACAAGTTTTTTATTACGAGTTCACGACATAACGAGTTCACAAGTTTTTCGTCACGAGTTTACGAGTTTTCATCACGAATTTACGACTTAACGAGTTCACAAGATTTTTGTCACGAGTTCACGACTTAACAAGTTCACGAGTTTTTCATCACGAGTTCACGACTTAACGAGATTTTCGTCACGAGTTACCGAGTTCACGAGTTTTTCATCACAAATTCTTGAGCTCACGAGTTTTTCGTCAGGAGTTCACGAGTCTTTCATCACGAATTCACGAGTTCACTTTCTTTCTTAGGCCTACATGTAATATGCATATACCCAGTCTCGCTACAGGTAGCACATAAATAATTATTTGCCTCATTAAAGCCTATGATGAAAGAGTCAAGTTCGGGGTCCTTTTTGTACCAGAATGTTATAGATTTGGGATCTTTTGTGATATTTAAAAAAAAGTACCATCTAATATCTATCAAATGAGGGTACTTTCAATAGTGGGTCACCAGAGGTTTTGACCCTTTTTTTAGGCAGAAGTGAAGAGGTGTTATGCACCCTCACCAAATCACTCAAATTTTGGTAAGGGTCCATGGTAAAATAGTTCCCCATCAAACTTTTACTGAAGCAAATATTGTCAAGTTTGGATATGCATAGTTAAGACCTATCCTTTTTCTATCATTCCTGAATTTTTCAACTTCTCAGCTTCCTGTCCCATGAAATGGACTTCTCAAAAATATTTTTATTAGCCTTTTCTCTGAGGGTTCTCATTTTTGGATGGCGGAGTGATACTTCATTAGTTCCGTGCTATCGATATTCCGCTTGGCGCAACACATGGTCACTTACGTGTAGAAACAATACATTTATTGAAACTCGTGAATTCGTGACGAAAATCTCTTGAATTTATGATGAAAAACTTGTTAAGTCGTGAATTCCTAAATTCGTGACGAAAATCTTGTGAAGTCATGAATTCGAAATGTCCTTTCAGAGCCACGGTAGGGCAGAATATATCCTTGCTTTTTTTTTCTTTAAGCTTGTAAATACTGTGAGCTTGAGCTCATTCTTCTGTATGGGCAGTAGTGTCATAATCCCAAAACCATTTTTTGTGGAAACTACCTTGTTATGTGCTTTTTCAAAGTACCTAACATCAGCTTTGTGCATGGTGTTCCACATTAAAACAATTTTTTTTAACAACTACAAATATATATATTATTATTATTATTATCATTATCATCAGCATCAGCAGCAGCAGCAGTAGCAGCAGCAAGCAGCAGCAGCAGCACTATTATTATTACTATTACTATTATTATTATTATATTTTTGGGGGAGAAGGGGGCATTATCCCCACCCCTAAAAATCCAGGTGACTTTGTGACCCCATACCTCAAAATAACCCCTTTTGATTTTGTTTTGGTTTCATTTACTGGTAGATATTCAACTATATATGACATATCTAACAGCATTTCCTCTATATCAGCATCATTCAGAAGAAATTAAAGTATTAAATTTTATGATTAATATTCATACCAGGGGCCTGTAATTGGAGTTATGTGTACTCCATAGTTCATATCATAAGGGCAGATGCTTAATTGCACCTTACCATTTTGTAAAAATGTTATTTTGATGTCCTAAAACCTCAAAAAACTGAACAAAATCATATTTTCCCCAATTTTTACATGGTAAGGTGCCTCTTTGAGGATGGAATATTTTAAAGAAAATTCATACTATTAAATATCTATACCAGGGGCCATTCATATTAATGGTACATATGCTTCCTGCATATATAGGCCTAAGAAACAATAAGCTAGCCTACTTATTTGTACTAACTGAAATACAGATACAATTAGTTTGATAACCTCAAAACCCCTAAACATGTTATTTTTACCATTTCCATGCATGATATACCATTTTGAGGGTCATTTTTTTAAAAGAGATATTAATATATTAATTGAATTAATATATAATATATATTAACCCTTACTCTACCAGGGCTTTAAAAATAGCGACCCCAATTTTCGTAACTTTTTTTCCATATGCATTTTTGACAACTTTTCTTTCATTTTCTTTCGTTACAAGTTTGGTTGGAATAGATGCTAAGATATTTATCTTTTGAGTAATTAAAACCAATTTAGGAAATATTGGACAAAATTATGCAAATTAAGCAATTTTTGGCTAAATTTGGTCAACAAATGGTCAATCTTTGCAGAAGTATAACTTCTTGTCAGTATTGAAAACAGATTTGTGTTACAAATTTAGATTGTTATTGAAATTTTCTTTCCAACGATACTAATCTATAATTTTTAGAAAGAAAGGAAAGATGAAAACACATCAAAAATGATAAAAGTCAAACGTCCCCTGAAAGCTGCAGCAGAAAAATAATTACGCAGTGGTCACGGCGAGGATTCGAACCCGGAGCGCTCGCACGCTAGTCGCGTACATTTCCTCTGCGCCACGTGGTAGTTCAAATTGGAGAGGTGTAATTTTGTTCTTATAGGATAGGTTCTAAATAGAGGGGGGTGGGCCTTTATTTATATATCAAAAAAAGGGATTTTCAAGTGCTTTCGAACAGCGGTTCAACAAAGCATGCGTGATGTAGGATTTGGGTTACACGATTTTTTGAAGAAAAAAACGGGTCAAAAATGGCAGAAATTCATGAAATTTTGAAGAAATCTCTCCAGAACAAAAGATTGGACGTAGGGATTATAAAAATTATACCAGAAACCAATATTATCATGTCTTAGGACTTGCGTGTTTGATTTTGAAGCAAAAATGTGATCTTGAAATTATCGTAAGATGTAAAAGAGAAAAATAAAAAAAGTTTAACTTTTTTTAGCAATTATTGAGTTTTACCCTTTTTCGATGTACTTTTTCTGAAAATTATGTAATATGACTCCTATAAAAAAGTTTCATTTTGTGAAAGAAATATCCGAGTACTTTAAAATGATACCAAGATTACTCTTATAGGACTGTGGTAAAGTCGATTTTATTTTTAGAAAAGGTGGTTTAAAAACGGCGATACTATCGCCGTGGTAGAGTAAATGGGTTAAAGGTTATAATGCTTTTATGTGCTATAACGTACAGAAGAAAGGTAAATTAGGTGTCAGAAATCTTCAAAAACACAAAATAGTTTATTTTTCCAATTTTCACATGCCGAGGTGGCTTTTGAAGATGTTTTATTAACTATTTTTACCAGTTGTGAAATTGATGGTTCATATGTTAATGATATCATATTATAACACATAATACTTATTTGTAATATAATTTTTCAAAATTATTTTGGTTTAATATCTATTAGTCCATATTTTCTATATCTGAGTATTATATGCCATTTTGAGATATCAATTTTCTTAGAGAAATATCCATATATATATATTAGTGTTTGCACCAGGTCCAAAAATCGGACCAGGTACCAGACCTGCATTATCGGTTGGGTATCGGGGTATCTGACCTGCCGACAAGGCCTTTTCAATATTTTTCGCGGAAGTAGTATGTGTTAAAATCTAACAGTGTGCCTTGTTTTTGTGAATAAAGAAATAAAATACAAATGTTTCTAGTCTCTTTTATTGACCTGTCTTCATAAAATACCATACAATAATAAAATACTCAAATTTCTCAAAATTTCACAGAACGGGTCTTTTCTGGAATAATACGCGATTCCACAGTTCTGTTATGAAACAGAAACAGTCTGCAATTGGTAATATTATGAAAATCCATACCCAGGTTGTATTTTCGGAACCGGGTTGCAACACAATCGGTCGGGTACCCGGATAATTCGGGTACCTGTGTAAACTCTAATATATATGAGCCTAAAATTTGATATTTGAATACAAATGGCATTCATTTATGCATAACTGATGCACAGCTATTATAAGAAGCATTACACCCTGTATGTCTCATAAAGCTCCCATGTCATTGACAAAAAGATGTAAAATGTGAGAGTATGTATTACATCGGAAATGACTTTGTACAGTAGTTTTTGATCCGTGGTCTTTGAGTGACCAGTTTTTGAAAAGTATCAATGTCAAATTTGGCAGAACTGTATTATAGTTGGTAAGCTTCAATCTGACAAAATTTGGAAAAAATCAGCGATGGTGAGTTGACAGTTTTCCAAACTTCTGGTCCATATATGGAATGACCCATGATGTGATAATTCAAAATTACACTTCAAATTTAAATGGTTGTAACTCCCAGTAGGAAGAAATAACCATCACCAAATATATGGGCCAAATATACATCATTATGTTTGAAACATCAATGAACACTAGTTGATCAATTTTGTGCAATTGGTATATAGTACTGTAAGTGTAATGATATGATGAGAGTTTTACTGTCAGTGTGTGAGGGTTAGCTGTATAGGTCTACTTTGGTGTCATTTGATATTATACAGATTCTATGTAACTTTTAGGATAAAAACGCGTGAAAATAGCGTAACAGGTATGATCTCATTTTGTTGCATTTCTTTGCCCCTCAAGTTTTTGTTTAACGGGAATTATTGTTTTTACTCTGACAAATATTAAAGAAACTAACGTTTGTGGCAGAGGTTTTGAGTCCTCAGAGATACTTAAAACCTCAATTTTTCAAGGGGCTTCATCCCCCTTGAAACCCACCAGCAAAAGCTTTATTAACATAGTATTGGCAAATCAGGGCCTCTCCTTTCTCTGTGGTTCAATGGATAGAACTAAAAAGAGGCTTTAGTTATAAAGAGCTTTAATATGTTTTCTGGGTCAATGGGTGAGGTACGAAGTACAGCTTTTTTTGTCTTAAAATATCATGGAAAACTTGGACAAAGATATATTGAGGCTTGTAGTACTGTAAAATGTAGTGAAAATCTTAACAAAGGAAATGATAAGTGTATCCTTCAAATCTCAAGTAATTTAAAACCAACTGCCCCTACTTGCCTCTTTACAAAAATTTAACAAGAATATTTTCAGTTATAAAATACACAATTTATAATTAAATCATGAAATAATTTGGAAATCTACTGTCATAATCGAATAAAGTTGGATTACTAGAAACTCATTTTGCCAAAATTGTACCGCTTTACAAGGGTTTAACTGCCATTTGTTGTAATTTAGTCTTTTTTCTTTACAGCGATAGCAACTGAAGACATGTTAATGAAAATACTCTTCTTGTGGGTGTAAACATTACTTGGAGGCTGGAGATTATTTATTAGATACTGACATGTTTCCATATACAGTAACAGAAATGCTAAGGACAGAGGTTTTTATCATATTAGCGTATGTGATATCAGGTAAGCGTAAAGGTTTTTCTTCACTAGGAGATATTAACCATGTTTATATTGTAAGCTCATCTATCCATCACTCTGCATGCTGGCCCGCTAGGCCTGTACTTGAGCTGTAGACATTTACCGAGTTAAGTAAATATGTACACAGAAAAATAATGAGTTGTTACCAACTGTTTCTACAATACTTATTGCTATACGTTTTGGAAGTAAAACAAAGATGCCCCAAAACAATGAAAAATACAATATTTTCTATCACTTTGCATGAAATTGCATCACAAAGTAACATATTGAAGATGCTAATTAAAAATGAAATATCCAATCTGAAGCTCTGACATTTGAGATATTGTTACTTCATATACCATAGTTTCAGAATTTAAGCTTATTAATAGTATAACATATACAGTAAGTAGTATATGGGAACTAAGACTACCCTGGGTGAGGAGTAGCCCTTCAGAGCACACCTTGAGCATCCCATACACATCCCTTTGGAGCATCCCTTCGGAGCATCCCATGCGCATCTCTTTGGAGCATCCCATGCGCATCCCTTTGGAGCATCCCATGCGCATCCCTTTGGAGCATCCCATGCGCATCCCTTTGGAGCATCCCATGCGCATCCCTTGGAGCATCCCATGCGCATCCCTTTGGAGCATCCCATGCGCATCCCTTTGGAGCATCCCATGCGCAGCCCTTTGGAGCATCCCACAGCCCTTTGGAGCATCCCACAGCCTTTTGGAGCATCCCGTGGGCAGCCCTTTGGAGCATCCCATGTGCAGCCCTTTGGAGCATCCCATGCGCAGCCCTTTGGAGCATTCCATGCGCAGCCCTTTGAAGCATCCCATGCGCAGCCCTTTGAAGCATCCCTTTTGGAGCATCCCGTGGACCATTCTAATGCACAGCTTCTTGGATGATCATCCCATGCACATCCGTTTGGAGCGTCCCATGCGAATCCCTTTGGAGCATCCCATGTGCAGCCCTTTGGAGCATCCCATGCGCAGCCCTTTGAAGCATCCTATGAGCAGCCCTTTGACCATTCCAATGCACAGCTCCTTGGATAAGCCCCATGCGCAGCCCTCATTGGTTGAGCACAGAAGCAGCCCCTCAAAGTCACATCTCATTGGATGGTCACAGAAACCCCCTTCCTCCCCCATTAGTTGAGCACAGGAGCAGCCCCTCTAGTAAGTCACATCTTATGGGATGATCACAGGAGCAACCGTATTGGTTGAGCACAGGAGCAGCCCCTATAAATCCCATCCCATTGGATGATCATAGGAGCAGCCCTCTCGGAGGAGCACATGACAAAGCGTATCTATCAACTCATTTTCTTTGTACATGGAAATGGTTTCTTAGATGAGAGAAATAATACCTGCAAATCCGGTTAAGAAGCTTAGAATCTTGTCGTCATCGACAATACAACAGATTATTTCTAATTAGGTGATGGAAATGACGCCTGCAAATTCATTAAAAGGCAATTATGAGCCTTCTGCTCCTTTCCCTGCTTTGACGAGCTGCCCCACCCCTCGCTCTCTCATTCACCCCCAAGCAGAGTAGTTCCAGAGAGGTCAACAAGGCACAACCCTCAGAAAATGCCGCTCCCCATACCCAGGAGGAGGATTATTTTAATGCTACAACGATACTTACGATATGGTATACTAGCTTTCTAAGACATGTCTTTTTGGTTGCGATAGCATGAGGAACCTATGCAATCATGATTGCATGAGTTTATGTATGTGCGTGGTGGTATGTGTGTATGTGTGACGCTAGCTCGAAAACACGATATCTCAAGAATGATACACCGAGTTCATATCATATATGGTACACAGCCCATGGTCCGTAGATGTGCCCTATTATTTTTGGTGGCGATGTCATGCATATTAATGAATAGGCAGAGCTTAATATTAAAATCTTAAATTCTCATATTTTAACAACCACATGTGTGTTTTGTTTTATTATTAGTTCCACCCATTACACAGTGTAATGAGTGGAACAGTATAGTATAGGTATAATGGGGGTTCTGGCGCACTTTTTATGTCGTTTTTAAACCTAATTGGGCTGGGGTTCTTGCTTATTTTTTATGTCGTTTTTTACCTAATTGGGCTGGGGTTCTGGTGCACCTTTTGTGTTGTTTTTATATATTTGTTGATTTCACTAATTGGACTGGTCCATTTCCCACCCCCTATCTTGAAAATTTGTGACAGAAAAAGTAGACAAAGGCCATAGTGGTGGGTGATCCACTCACAACCCAGCGCTTGGTATCGAGAGGTGACAAGGAATTTTTTTTTATTCGCATGCCATATATAATGTGGTGTTCACTTCTCAATAGATTCATACCATGCCGAAATGTCTTGCTTTTATATAGTGCTTCTTTGTACTACTGATGTCGTATATTTTGTTTTCACAACAAACTTTTTAGCGCCTTTTGCCTTTTTGGATTTCACCTCCATTTTCTTTCAGGATCGAATACATTTGGGGTCGAAGTCCTATATACTCGCTAATGGGTACTCCAGCACATTCGTCTTTTATATTACCAAGCACCTTTTTGTTCGTGGTGCTGTAGATCGGGTGGTCTGTCGGATAATCACTCGTGTCATAGAGGTGTGACTTGGAACTCATATCAGCATACACATCCTCGGTTTGGGTTTCAAGCAGTAGACTATCCGTATCTGTATAGATAAGATTGCACCGCTCCCCATATTGCTCCTACAGCTTATTTTAATAAAAGTCTGACTGGTCAGTTAAGCATCAGCCGACGTTTGTGTATGTGTAGGACAGCTAAATCATCATCAAATACCATATGCCTTGCAAATGCGGGGCTAGCTATCCACCTGCAAAGCTTGTCATCTTCAGAAGCTCTCACGAGCTTGACGTCTACACGCTTACGCAGATTTTCCATAGTCTTAGGGAGGCGAGCGAACTTTCGGTACGCAGCATGTCGCCGCAAAACTGCGGGATTTCTTTCTATTCATGACGGAATAAAAGCACCCATAAAACATGGTTCAGTGAAGCCATTGTACCAACACACATTATTGCATAACAATAGGAACAATGCCTCGCAATATTGCGCAGGATATCGCTGGTAATCTTGTTGAAAAGTACCTCCAACTGTGAAGCTAATAATAGCTCCATGCTCCAACTAAACAAAGAATGATACACCGTTACATTAATCTTATCTCGGCAACGGGATGGGATTGTGAAGGTCAAGAAAAAAAGAAAGAAAAAGAACCTGTTATTGCTTGTAGTGTGTTCCATGAAAAAAACATGTTCAAAACAAGTTACAAATAATATCGCGATTCAATTGGCCAACTCCTGCTACAGTACTGTCTCAGTTGATACATGTAGTTGCGTTGATCCAAAATGTATCAGTTTTTAAACTGGGGAAAAACTAAAATTAATGAGTCCCTAAATGTGTCTTTCGGCTTTGATTTTGCAGTGATAATGATATTGATCTTTCATCACAAAAAAAGAAAGAAGTAGAACAATTTCAAAATATCTTCTAACAAGTTAAATTTTAAGTCTTTTTTCTTTCTTAACTTTTACAACGGGGACATTTCAAGAATCAAGAAATCATGACTCAATAATGTTTTTTAATTTCATTTTTGTGTATGTTTTTCTTATGTTAGGCCTACGTGTTTAATTTAGTCAAAATTGGGAATTTTAAACTGGTTTATTTTAACTGTTCAACGTTTTAGTCAAATTCGGAAATTTTAAGCTTTGGTTCATTTTAAGCCTATACTTATTTGTGCACTGAAATGTTACTCAACAGAATGAAACAAAGTGACTGAAAAAGAAATAATCAACTTGCTCAATTTTGCCGATTTTATTCCGAATTTAATCCGATATACATGTACTTAAAACGAATGTTCCTTCAAAAATAATGATAAATATAAGTAATATCGATCATGAAATCGCTAACGGATAATGGTCCAAACCTAACAAAATTCCTACTGTCCTGGCATGTAAATGAAATACCCCTACAATATTAAAAAGGTAGATCCTTGTGAAAAAAAAAGCTCTCCCCAAGCTTTGTTTCATTTGTTACAAAATTTGTTGATAAAAAAATGAAGATTATGAAGTAATAGGCAAACTGGTATGCACCATAGAAAGGTTGAATGGATATAAACTCAGATCGGCAACTTTCTCAATTCCTGCAAACTTTGCACCCACAGCTTTCTGTTATCTCGAACATAAAATGACATTTTTTAAACAAAACCTAGTTTCCTTGGGAATTGGCCCCAGTACCCCCTATAATTATTGTTCAACGCGCTTGTTCAAAGGTATCATATTTCATTAACAGGTATGTTCCAAAACCCAATTCTGACTGAGTGATTTATGACCTTGTCCAGGTGGTGGCCTACTTATTATCAAGGGGGCCAGTTTGTTGAAAGATTATGTAAAGATTCAACTACAGGAAAACCAAAACAAAAGACACATTCCAATTAGGGAGGGGATGGAGACCCCTAGCTATACATTTCGTGAAATGTATAAATGACGAAGAGAGTTAACAGGCGAGGACTTTTCAGGGATTCAAACAAATCCAGAAAATGGGAAGGGAGAAGACCATATTATGCATAAACAAAGGGATGTGCACCCACTCCAATAATCTGGTACTGTAAATTATCCTTTCAAGTATGCAATAGAGTCCTCACATGAGATATGCACAAATAAAGGAGTATGCCCACACCCCATTTTTAATAATCTGATATTCTAAAAGGTCTTTTCATGCATGCAAACATGCAAAAGAGAAGATCTCACATGAGAAATGCAACCTCCACTCCCTTCTCCTGCCCTCCCTTCTCCCGCCCCTCCCTTCTCCCGCCCCTCCCTTCTCCCGCCCCTCCCTTCTCCCGCCCCTCCCTTCTCCCGCCCCTCCTCCTCCCGCCCCTCCCTCCTCCCGCCCCTCCCTTCTCCCGCCCCTCCTTCTCCCGCCCCTCCCTTCTCCCTTCTCCCGCCCCTCCCTTCTCCCGCCCCTCCCTTCTCCCCGCCCCCTTCTCCCCCGCCCCTCCCTTCCCCCCCCTCCCTTCTCCCCCCCCCCTTCTCCCGCCCCTCCCTTCTCCCCCCCTCCTTCCCTTCCCTTCTCCCCCCCTCCCTTCTCCCGCCCCTCCCTTCTCCCCCCCTCCCTTCTCCCTCCCTCCCTTCTCCCGCCCCCCCTTCTCCCCCCCTCCTCCCTTCTCCCTTCTCCCGCCCCTCCCTTCTCCCCCCCTCCCTTCCCCTCCCCTCCTTCTCCCGCCCCTCCCTTCTCCCGCCCCTCCCTTCTCCCCCCCCTTCTCCTTCTCCCTTCTCCCCCCCCTTCTCCCCCCTCCCTTCTCCCCCCCCCCTTCTCCCCGCCCCTCCCTTCTCCCGCCCCTCCCTTCTCCCCCCTCCCTTCTCCCGCCCCTCCCTTCTCCCGCCCCTCCCTTCTCCCGCCCCTCCTTCTCCCGCCCCTTCTCCCCCCCTCCTCCCCCCCTCCCTCCCCCTCCCTTCTCCCGCCCCTCCCTTCTCCCGCCCCTCCCTCCCCGCCCCTCCCTTCTCCCGCCCCTCCCTTCTCCCGCCCCTCCCTTCTCCCGCCCCTCCCTTCTCCCGCCCCTCCTTTCTCCTGCCCCTCCCTTCTCTCGCCTCCCTTCTTCTGCCCCTCCCTTCTCCCATCCCTTTCTTCTCCCGCCCCTTCCTTCTCCCTCCCTTCTACCGCCCCTCCCTTCACCCTCCCTTCTTCCGCCCCTCCACCCGCCCCTCCATCCTCCTGCCCCTCCTTCTTCCGCCCCACCCTTCTCCCGCCCCTCCCTTCTCCCCGCCCCTCCCTTCTTCCGCCCCTCCTGCCGCTCCCTTTTCCCGCCCTCCCTTCTCCTGCCCTGCCCTTCTTTCTCCCCCCGACCCTTCTTTCTCCCCGACCCTTCTTTCTCCCGCCCTTTTCCCGCCCGCCCTTTTCCCGCCCGCCCTTCTCTCGCCCCCTTTTCCTGCCCTTCTTTCTCCCCTCTCTCTATTGCCGCCCTTCCCCGCCCCTCCCCTTATCCCGCCCTTCCCTTATCCCGCCTCTCCCCTTATCCCGCCCCTCCCCTTATCCCGCCCTGCCCCTACTCCCGCCCCTCCCCGCCCCTCCCTTCTCCTGCCCCTCCCTTCTCCTGCCCCCTTCTCCCGCCCTGCCCCTCCCCTTCTCCTGCCCCTCCCCTTCTCCTGCCCCTCGCCTCCCTCCCCTCCCCCTCCCCCCCCCCCGCCTCTTGCCCTCCCCGCCCGCCTCTTGCTCTCCCTTGCCCCGCCTCTTGCCCTCCCCTGCCTCGCCCTCCCCGCCTAGCCCTCCCCGCCTTGCCCTTCCCCCTCTCTCGCCCCCGCCCGCTCTCCCCCTCCCCTGCCTTGCCTCTTGCCGTCCCGCCTCTCGCCCTCCCCGCCCTCCCCACCTGCCTCTCCCCCCCCACCTTGCCTTTCGCCATCCTGCCTCTCGCCCTCCCCCGCTCTCCTATTGTCCCAAATTATACATATATAAAAGAGTATTCCCCACCCCAATTTCAATAATCTGTTACTCTAAAATGTCTTTTCATGCATACAAATATGGAAAAAAGAAAATCTCACATGAGAATTATCCCCTCCCCTACTCCCACAACTCATTGGTGTCATTTTTGTGGAAAATGAAAAATAAAAAAAAATGGGTGAAATAAACGACCAAATTATGCATATATAAAAGAGTATGCCCCCAGCCCAATTTCAATAATCTGATATTGTAAAACGTCCTAAAGCTGAATGTCATAGAACCCCCTTCCCCCCCCAGCCCTTGTAATTGTGAAAACTCAATTTTGTTGGGAAATTTTAGAAATTTGGGAGGGGAAAGACCATCTACCAATTATGCTATTATATCCCTTCAAATGATATACACATTGGCTCAACAGTCCCTCGATTTCCAGCCAATTCCTGCACAGAGCTATGTAGTCAGAAAGACCCCATCTCTCATTAATGAAAACGTCAATTGGTAAATGGGAGATGGGGTGTGTGCCTTCAAGATACAAAAGTTACCACTTTGTTTTGGTTTGATAACTAGATCACAAGGAATTCCTGTAAATATGGAACACAATGAAAAATCAGAGGCATGCAGAATATTATTCTCAAATCTTTTATCTAACTTAAATGTGTAAAATTTGCAACTAATTTTTTCTTCTTTTATCTGCTCCAGTCTCACAGAATTGTTTTCAAAACAAATAAAAGCAATGTTACTTCTGGGTGGTTTATAACCAGGGAAGCCATTTTAGAACCTGGCACCAGGTTTCTACAAACCTATTATCCATGGGGTTGGTTGTTGATAGATATCGTGTTTGATTGACACTTTTAGGTAAACATACAGTAGGTAAAACCATATCAAAAGACATTCGGGAGGGGGAATAGACATCTAGCATTTTGTGAAGTGTAAAAATGTTGAAGAAATTCACTGAGCACGGGAGAGGGGTGTTGGGATGGGGGTGCTAGACATTCATTTTTCGGGGAAAACAAATCAAGAAAATGGGAGAGGGACAAGTTCATTTACCAATTGACGTTTTCATTAATGAGAATGCCCCTACCCCAGATTTGATTATTTAGCAATCCCATTTTGTCCCTTCAAACTTGCTCAAGGGGATCATAAGGAAAAACCAACCCTTCCACCCACCAATAGCCATTTACTCCCTCACCTATAGCAATTTACCCCCCCCATAACAAAAAAACACGGCCCTCCCACCCACCTATAGCCATTTTAACCCCCCGCTCCCACCCCTCTCCTCCGACCATTACCACTTAAGAGTACCACTTGATGAGGTTAGACTCAAAATATCTGGAAGACAAAAATATCAAAATGCATGAAAATGAAGCATGAGCTTGTATATAGCAACCTTTCTCTGCGAGAAAAATTGGTTAAGTTGTTTTGGGAGCAGGGTGTGATGATTGCTTCCATTCTGACCACATTAGGGTTTATAATATCCACTATCATAATGGCACTTGGGCTGGGAGGACTTCCCGTGCCAACACCACAGCCGACGCCACCAGTGAAGGATAACGTCTAAAAACTGGGTCGGGTGATGAAACATTATGGCTATGGCTCGGTGCAGCTCTACCGGGCATCATTGGTGGTGCTCTTTCTTTGCTTTTCAATCTAATTGGCGACATATTCACAATGGTAGGGAGTAACATGTGGGCACTTGTGCTTGCAGTGGGTGGTGCACTTATCGCATGGGTATCCAAACAATCAAATTGAAGATATCATATGATCTTTAATATCACGATGTATTACAGCACGCATATCGTCACTGGAGAACCCACCAATCTCCAATTCCCGCTCCAGGTAAGCGAAGTAGTAATCAATGATGTGTGCTTTACCAGTGGTTGGTATAACCTTGATAAGGATGGGAAGATGAGTGTTCTGTTTTTGATAGTAGAAAGACCAGGATAACGAAGATTGAGGCAGGCCTGTATAATTTCAATATGATTAAAAGAAGATTAGATAAAGGGGTGATCCAAAATGATGCGGGAGGTATTGATTTCGATCCGGTCACCTTACTGATCCGTATAACTGTGCTAGATGGGGTTGCGCTTCTTTCAAGTGAAAATATCTTAGAGTTATTGGGACTCGAATTTACTGATGAAAATAGGGCAATGAACCCAGGTGCCTCTGGGAGTTAGATGTTTCGCATAGCCTTGTTGATGGACATCCCATGGATAGACTTGGTAAATTTCTCGTGAATAGGCCGAATGACTCATATACGATATAGTCATCCAAGAATGCATCGACTTGAGAATGATGTGCTGAATACCTTCACCTTAGAGGTACGAAACAATGGTAAACCTTTCAATAACCACAATCTCCCCATTGAAGTTACATTGCTATTAAAATAATTGATGTATTACAGCACATATCTAGTCACCGGAAAACCAAGAAACCTAGAAACCCTTCTTCAAGTAAAAGAGGTAGGTATCACAGATGTGTTCTTCACCAACGGTTGGTACAACCTGTAGGAGCGTGGATTTGTAGACATTAGATGTTCACTTCCAGAGGGTAAGCAAAGTAAAAGAGTAACCATTGAACCAGGCTTTTATACTTTCAATACTCTCAAGAAAAGAGTTGATAGGGATAGGAGATTCAAAGAGAAGGAAGAGGAGGTATGTTCTTAAAACAAAACACTTTACAAATCAAATTAGTTATACCGGCTACTTGCGAAGTCAAATTCAGCAGTAACTTTCTATATTTCTTGGGAATGAATCTCACGGATGAATGGATGGGTGCAGGTGTTTATAGGAGTGATCACGTGCCTTCCATTTTAAGGGATCTTTCTATATGTATTTACCTTCTGGAATTAGATGTCACTCAATATTTTGTTGAGGGGCATCCTAGCAATAAATAGACTGGCAAAAATGACTGTTAATGAAGAAGTAGGGGAAACTACTCACCTAACATATTCACACCCCATGATGCATCCTCTTGCAAGAGATGTGTTGAACACCATCACCTTAGAGGTGCGTGATGGCTATGGCCAACTCATACATAATAAACTGTATCAATTGCAGTGACGTTACTATTAAAATAGCATTTATCCAACATGAGCTTCCTGAGGGAGCCAGCAATTTCCGCTTACAACATATGACACAACTAAAAAGTTACCTTGAAACTGAGATTTCTACTCCTCTAAGCCGCAAATACACACGGGATCTCCCATGGGTTTGAAGCAGTAGATACAGTGCTTATACTAACAATCATGGGTCTTGGTGCAGCTGGAATGGGTGTTTTGGCTATGATTGTTGCTGTACCAGTAGTGATTGCTATGGAAGGTGCTGCTGCTGTATGTGGTGTTGGTAGTGTACTCTGTGCAGATACGTCCTATTGTTTTTGGTGGTGATGGCATGCATATTAATGAGTTGGTGGGGCTTAATGTTAAAATCTTAACATTCTCATATTTTAACAACCACATGTCTGTTTTGTATTAGATTTGGTGTAATTATGTTGTTACCTAGTTTGTACATATTCTTGGTACAAAAATGATGAATTTTATTAATATGCAAAGTGGGTGGGGCTTAACATGATTTTGTTGAAAAGAGCTTTTAAACACTTATCACAAGAACAATACATGGTAATCAGTTCATATGTGGTAATGTACACAGATAGCCCATGGTCTGCAGATGTGCCCTATTGTTTTTGGTGGTGATGTCATGCATATTAATGAGTTGGTGGGGCTTAATGTTAATATCTTGAAATGATCATACAACCGGATGTCTGTTTTGATTTAGATTTTATGTAATAATGTTGTTAGCAAGTGTGTACATGTTAATGGGACAAAAATGGTTGAATTAATTATTTGTAAAATTTCATTCTTGTGAGTGCTGTGAGTTATTTTGTTACCTTTGGTATTTTGAGCCCATTTTGAGTATTTTGAGCCCATCAGCCAATATTTTCAATATTTTTCGCGGAAGTAGTATATGTGTTAAAATCTAAGAGGGTACCTTGTAAAATCTTGTGATAAATCTTGTTTTTCAATCGTACCTATGCTTTTTGTGAATACAGATACAGAATACAAATGTTTCTTGTCTCTTTTATTTACCCTTCATAAAATACCATAAAATAATAATATATGCACTTCCTTGAAATTTCACCAGACGGGTCACTTGGTATTCTGGAATATTAATTACACGATTCCATCTCATTAACGCTATGCTGGGAATTACTGACTGATTTCACGATTCTGTTACATGCACGCTCAGTAACACATAATAATTTCATTGAACACAACTTGCGATTGGTTCATAATAGGTGTTACAATTTTTTTCAGCAAATAGCAGACACGCTTTCAAAACAGTTTGGTAATGTACAACTGCAATATATTATTTCTACAGCATACTACACACTGTTGCACACTGGTTTGATATTTTTATTTTTTTTACAGCAAAGTTTAGAGAGTTTAAGTTTTGCACTACTAGTATATGTAGTACTACTAACGTACATACGTTACTACACATAGCCACATTGCTCGTTCAACATCTTTTCTGCGATCTGTGACAATATTTTGTGATCCTTTTATTGTATTGCGTTGGAATAGAAAGGAAACATATACTTTATAATTCTTGTAAGTTAAGACTTATTCTTTTTACCATACAATTCTGAAACAGAAACAATCTGCAATTGGTAATATTATGAAAATTCATACCCGGGTTGTATTTTCGGAACCGGGTAACAACACAATCAGTCGGGTACCCGGATATTTCGGGTACCCGTGTAAACACTAATACTTGTAATGTTGTCAACAGGTTCTATTTTATTGATGCATGTTGGACATTGAAATACTGCTTATAAAAATATTCCAGCATAGTTTATGATTTGGTCTTTTGGTATGCCAGTTAGTATAAAACTTTAAAATCAACCAACAATGTAAAGAATGCCAAAGCTTTTATTTAACAAAATGTTGGTTTTCTTTTTTGTTATTTTTTTAATTGTTATTTTAGCCCATTCTATAATTAATTATTATTTATTTATCACTGTACAAGTATAAAACTTTAAAATCAAGTTAAGAATGCTAACAAAAATGTAAATTCTATAATAAATAAATAAATTCAGAAGTGAACACCACCTTGGTGGTTACAACGTCACTTCCGTTTTTCAATTTTCCTTCTTGATTGTGAGAAAATCTGTGATGTTATTGAAAACTTATTTATGTAGACCTATATGTTCGGTAACGGTGGGTGTGTGATCGATAACATTGCAAAATTTATCTCGATCAATAAGGAAAAATAAAAATCGGAAGTGACGGAAGTAACGTGGGTGCTTACTTCTGAATGCACAATATTTATGGAACAATACCTTTCCTATAAATTCGTGATGGTGCATTGAAACCTCGGGCTGGTATTATGGTGGATTCGTGTTGCTGTTACATAGGCCTATTTCTCTTGTAGTAAGATGTTGTGTTCTTCTTTTACAGGAGCAGTATGTACCATAATCAGTGGACCACAAAACAGTACAACGGTTTTGGGGGAAACAGCTGAATTTACATGTAAAACTGACACAAAGAAAATGTATTGGTTTGAGACATCACATGTAAATGTTCCATTGGTGATTGGCTTTGATGGTGAAAATGAACTGCAAAATCCTGATAATCCACAGAAATATGCAGGTTTCGACTTGACTTCACCTACACAAGGTACATGGATATTAAGCATCAGATTTGTCAATCTTACCAATGAGGCTCGGTATGGATGTGTAGATAACATTGCGTCAAGAGACTATGAGGAAGCCATTCTCACTGTTGAAGGTAGAATCTCTTTTTTTATTTGATTTGATAGTTTCTTGTACTGTGAGACCTGAATAATCTCACCCTTAGCTACAGTAGTATTGCTATACAAATTTCAATGCACTTGATTTCCATGAAGTCCTGATGAGGATCATGTTAATACTGATTGATGCATAAAGAATTTTGGTTCAAATGGTGCAAAAATGAAAAACAACTTTGTTTGCGGTAGAGCGCCTGGATGAAATTAATTGTTTGTTGATCTGGCTGCAAAGTTCATTTTCTTAGATGAAAGTTTTCATATATATCAACAGTTAAACAGTGTTTTAATTCTCTTCATGTATCATCTACAACTTGTAAGTATCTGTGAAAATTTAACAGAAATGTCCCTTTATAATCGTCTTGTTTTCACTTTTGGGTCATTCCATATACATCAGTCATCAGGTTGTTGTCTTGGATTTGGCAATTTTTATTGTGTACAAAGCAAACCAACTACTGTATCATGTACTTCTACCAAGTTCTAGATCAATAGCATTATACTTTTCACAATTCTGTCTGTCAAAGACCCTACCCCAAAATGGACCTCAAAAGTTCATTTTTGGTTCCGATGCGATAGCATCAGGAACCAATGCAGTCATGATGGCATGTGTGTGTGTGTATGTACAGTATGTTTGTGATGGCCAGCTTGTAAAAGCAATATTTTCAGAACGATACACTGGATTCATATCATATTTGGTACGAAGATAGCCCATTGTCTGAAGATGTGCCCTATTGTTTTTGATGTTGATGTCATGCATATTAATTAGTAGGCAGGGCTTAATGTAAAATTCTTGAAATGTTCATATTTTAACAACCATGTGTCTGTTTTGTTTCATATTTGGTGTAATTATGATGTTAGCTAGTGTGTACATGTTTATGATGTAAAACGTTGAATTTAATTAATATGCTTAGTGGGCAGGGCTTGATATGATTTTTCTAGAAAAAAGCTTGTAAACATGGTATCTCAAGAACAGTAAACTGGGATTCATGTCATATGTAGTACACAGATACATGTAATACACAGATACATGTAGGCTATGGTCTGTAGATGTGCCCTATTTTTGTTATGGTGATGTCATGCATATTAATGAGTAGGCAGGGCTAAATGTAAAAATCTTGAAATACTCATATTTTTAACAATCACATGAATGTTTTGTTTCATAAAAATTTATTAGAATTATGACGTTAGCTAGTTTGTACATGTTATTTCATAAAAACATTGAATAATGCGTAGTGGACAGGGCTTAACATTATCGTGCTGAAGAAAAGCTTGTAAACACGGTTTCTCAAGAATAGTAAACTGGATTCATGTCATATGTGGTTCACAGATAACACATGGTCTGTGGATGTGCCCTATTGTTTTTGGTGGTGATGTCATGAAAATTAGGTGGGCAGAGCTTAATGTAAAAATCTTGAAATGTGTTCATATTTTAACAACCACGTGTCTGTTTTGTTTCATATTTGGGGTAATTGTAATGTTAGCTGGTGTGTACATATTCATAATGTAAAATGGAATTTCATTAATATGTATAGTGGGCGGGGCTTAATATGATTTTCCTTTAAAGAGCTTGTAAACACGGTACTCTATCTCAAGAGCGGTAAACTGGAGTCATGTCATATTTGGTACACAGATAACCCATGGTCTGTAGATGTGCCATATTGGTGGTAATATCATGCATATTAATGAGTGGGCGGGGCTTAATGTACAAATCTTGAAATGCTCTTATTTGACAATCACATGTCTGTTGTGTTTGATATTTGTTATTAATAATGATATTAGCTATTGTGTACGTGTTTATCGTATAAAAACAATGACTTTCACTAATATGCGTAGTTGCCGTGGCTTAATATGATTTTGTAAACAAATAGCTTGTGAACACGATATCTCAAAACTATGAACTGGATTCACGTTACAGTACTGCCCACAATAAATTGGCCGTCGCATCAAGAAGCGTGATAAAATATCACGTTCTAGCTATAACAACGTTTCCATTACACCTATTGCAAATGCTTAACGTAATATCGGCCGTCGCATCGCGTTCATTTTATCGTTATGGTGTGCATAGGCATCTGAATGGCACGATTCTGTTTTCGTTTTAGCGTGAATTACGTAGCAGAACGAACGATCGTTCTATCGGGATTTTGGAAGAATTGGGGAAGGCTTTTGCAGTTAAAAAAATCTAGAATTGTAGCAGAATATTCCGATAATTGTCAGCTTCCGATAATTGTCGACCGCGATGTAATCATAAATAGACACTGACCATGAATTTTTTCGCGGAATAAGCACTAGGCCTATATACACATACTTTCGGAGCTTTATGCCACTAGTGTTCTTAGTACTACTACTATGTGGGCCTAACGTTAGTATTATACTTAGTTAAGTTAGTGTGCAGTCAGCGAAGAGTATGTCCAAAATAGGATACTGCATTGACTGCAACTTGTTAATTCGTATCTTTACGGGCAAGATAAGATCAAATTACGACATATGATAACCCTTAGATTGATATTGTAGCCTATGCAATCATTATCTCATTTAAATATTTAATTAACAAAGAAAGAAATAAAAAAATCGCAAGTTTAAGTTAACTTTGGGGAGGAGAGTTAAGAAATGAGTAGGCCTACCGACATTTTTAATGTACATCCTTGTTCTTTTTCTATACATTTCTTTATATATTGGCATTGAAAGGTTTCCTTGAATTTGAAAGGAAATATAAAAAAATTGCCTTCGAAAAAAGGGAAATTCGACAAAGCAGTTTCAACCCACCCTACTGTCCTTACCTCTGACTTCCTCTCAAGTAAAATACAACTTCTACCCCATAGAGTGGGGGACCGCAGGCAAATTAAAACATTTTTCAAGTTGGTGTTACCTTTATTACAAAAGAATAAACCTAATCTGATTGGGAACCTATGTAATGTTTTGTGATATATTCAGGCCCGTAGCCAGCAGGCTTTCTTTCGACGGAAGGGAGAAAGGAGGGGGTGAGGGGGAACTTTGGCAAATTTTCCATATACATATTTTTCGTTTGATTATTCACAGCCCCTGTGTCCCCATGCTAGCTACAGGTCTGTTTATTTATTATCTTGCATTTTTAATCTTTGTATTTCATCTTGTATCCGCAGGCCTACGTTGAGACTTACCTGTCAATACAGTCAAGTGCTCTCCTTCATATATTCCAGGCTACAATATAACTGAACTCTTGAATGACTGCTTCAAATTTTCTGGTACAGAAGACTGTCTATACCAGTTTTCATTGCGGCTTGAAAAATTACAGAAAATTATCAAGACTGTTCACTTTGAAAGGGTACCGAATATTCTATGCTAAATTATTTTGAAGTTCGTAATTGTGTAGCCTATATACATGTTGAATATTACTGAATAACTTAAAAATGTAAGACTATTTTAAATTACCAATACTGAATATATCGATTTCAAAACTCCTCGGCTTTTGTCTCAGTTGATTCACTCTTTATACTTAGTTCAGAAACTACATGATTTATTTCATTAATTAAAAAAACTGTGAGTTTCAGGTTTTAAGTGCCATCCCAGGGCTGCAGGGGGAAAGGATCAAGAAAAAAAAAGCCTAGTGGAATCGGAGACTGATGAAGGATTTTCAAAGAAGGAGGGGGGTCGGACCCCCTGACCTTTCCTCTGTATTCTCTTGGGGAATGCCCAAGCTTTGAATACGTACATTTTAACATTTCCTGGCCACAATGAGGAGTTGCTGTATTTGCCACGCCATACCACAACGGCACACTGATCATGCAAAACACACAGTATGTTCTTTAACCTAAGAACGTCACATCCTTCTTAACTGTGGCGAAGCTTAGCCAGGCATAGGTGTAGGAAGTGGGGCCACAGTGCCCCCGACTTTTCCGAAAATAACAAAAGTGCCCCTCAATAGTAGGAAAGTGGCAGCTTTTGTCAGTCCCATGTACAGGAGGAATGGGTCCTCATTGGAAAAGTGCCTCTTTCTAAAAGTGTCTCTTTTACTTAACTTTGTTGCTTTAGACTCACTTTAGGATGGGGAACATATGACTTGGGAAGTACCCCCTAAGAGGTCATGCTAGCCCCCCTCCTCCCCTCCTCCACACACACACACATTTTTCAGAGCTTCCTACACCCTGTAACCAGGGGTGGCCCTTGAGCATTGTTGTTATGTAGTAAACAGTTTTCTGATTAAAAGTTACCACAAAGTATACATCTACCAGGTGCAGTTATGCCACTGCTTCTCAAAGGTATGAAAGTAAGGCTCCATTCTCATTCCAGGTGGCCAGTGGGCCCTGTAGAAATACAATACTTGCCATGTTTCAACCCAAAATGTACTCTATATCATTGCTTTCTAGAGTTATAATTTATAAAGTGGGTTCTACTTTTAAACAAGATTTGAGTAATTAAGTTACGATATGACATGACAGCACTAGCATATGAAAACGTTCCCCAAGTGCTACCGTAGAGCTAGGTAAGTAAATCCATGAATTTCTGTTTGTCCTGGTCATTTGTGGTATCATTTATAGTAAGTATCAATCTTTGTGCCATCATTTCTTTCTTCCATCTTGTTTAAAAGTGCAAATAGGCTGAATATATATATATATTTTTTAAATGGTATGAAGATTTCAAAGACTACCCACATTTTCAATTTAGTACCGTCGCAGTCTTGTAAGAGCAAGGCTTCAAACTTTTTTCACTACTATATAGTATATGCGTGATCCTTAACTGCGTTTTTTTTCTAAATTTATTAGAAAACTTCTGAAATTCTTGCCTATCATATATACAGGGAGTGTGTGTGTGTGGGAGGTTCTTCCAAAGTCATAGACATACAGTACCGATGCGAGCAGTTTGACACCGGCGAGTTTTTTCGGCGTTTTACCGGCGCTTTATCGGCGAGTTTGAAAATGACAAATTCGGGAGATATTTTGTTCAGTTTCACAAGCCATCGCCACTGTGAAACAAATTATATTAGTGTTGTTATTACATAGTGTCATTATAACATCAAAATATTGCCGTGCCCGTTCAGTTAAGTAATCAATGAAAGGTCTGGATTGAGTGAAAATGTTTGACATATCAGAAACGCAATGTGAGTTTGAAACATCATATCGAAGTATTATTAGGGCCTACATCAATAGTATGTGAACATCCGAATTAAGTATTTTCCTTTCAATGTGCAGATAATTTTTAGTCGCTAGTGCAATATTGCTTGTACTTTTTTCCTTTTCTGTTAATTTTTAATTCCAACATTTTGTAACCTACATTTGTGTATGTAATTTCAATCTCGGTGAAATAGATACATGTAAAACCAACAATTTTAAGCAAACATTTTTGCCATATAATTGATCCATGGAATATTTTGAAAGCATGTCAAGTTAAGAAAGGTTAGCCAAACTGTTTTCCAACTTCAAAAAACGCAATTCCTTAGACGAGACTAAAAAAGCTGTGCAATGTTTTTTGCAGCGAACGGCAACTTGTTAGGACTTTAAAATTACGGGAAAATATGTACAAATCGACTTGACAAAAGTATGAGAGAATACACAATGAAATTATACACAATGAAATTAACAACATCAACTTACTGAGATATTTATATTCCGAATATTAAAGTCCTGGTCCAAAAAAATGTTTAAAACTTTAACAAAACAAGTTTCCAAAGATAAAGATTTTTTTTTTCTTTTTTTCTCCATCATAGAAAATAAAACAAAAAAATATAAAAGCTGTAAAACTGCAAACAAACGCTATTTCCTTGTTTTGAAAACGTATGCTTTACTTCCATCTTTGCACATAACAAAAAATGGAAGAAAAAAAAACTTCCATAAACCAGTGGTACGTTCCTTCCGAGCAGGGAGCTGTCGCCCCAGCTAATGGCCGCCAAGTTAATGTATAGCAAATTATTACCACACATCGCTTCAGTATAAATTCTACATTTTTTTTTTTAATTATTAGAACTGTCAGAAAAACAACAAAATATCTTGTTCAAAGATATGCCGCCCGCGTCCCCCTTCACATGTCTGGGTGGTTTATAACCTGGCGACAGGTTTCCTCGAACTCCTCGGCCACGCGGCGCTAAATTGTTGACAGACATACTGCATGCGTGACACTTTTAGGTAAACATTCAAAATGGAGGAAAGCCGTAACGAATTATAAATTAAGACAACATGTACCAAAACCGGGAGGGGGAGTGGACATCTAACATTTTGTGAAGTGAAAAATATGAGGAAATTTACTGAGCACGGGAGAGGGATGATGGAAGCATCGCCTTATCTTCATTCAGGAAAACAAATCTTGAAAATGGGGAGGGGAAAGGACGATATCATATACCAAGTATGTTTTCACAGTAAAAAGAATTCTCCCATCTCAAATTCAATGTTTGGTGATCAAATTTGCCGTTTGAAACCTGAAACGGGGAGATCTTAACAAAGAACAATGGCACTGCCACCCCCACCCCGCCCCTATCCACCCCTTCCTATTCGTAATACTTCCATTTTTGGGGAGGAGACGATACGATCTACAAAATTGTTTTCATAAAAGAGAATGCCCCACCCCAAATTCAATAGTTCAACGATCCCAGTTTGTCGCTTCAACTTGCAAACCACTTTCCCGAGCTCAGATCATAACAAATATCCACTTTCCCGCCGCCCTCGCCATTCCCGCCGCCCTCGCCATTCCCGCACCCTCGCTGTCTTAATACCTTAATTTTTTTGGAGAAAATGAAGAAAACTGGAGAGGGGACGAGATGATCTACCAAATTACAATATGTTTTCATAAAGGAGAATGCCCCCACCCTAATTCCGATAGCCTGATAATATTAAATTAAACATGTATAAGAAGGAATCACTCTGGAGTACCACTAATAATCACTATTAACCGCTGTGATCCCCGGTCCCTTACCCATAACCACCAAACTTAAGTTTATGTCAGACTTCAAATATTTGGAAGACAACATGAACATCGGGAGGGGGCATATACCTTTGTAAGTATTTCCCTTTAAATGTGCCAATCTTAATTAATTGGACCGCGCAAGGCCAAAGTCCAGACGCAGCTGGCGTCAATTTGTAAACAAATCTGTCCAATGTGCTGGGAATGGGGCAGCGGCATTATTTATGATTCTTTAGAAGTTTGCCGTGTTTTTGCAGTATGTGTTTCATAGAGATTAATGTTAATGGTGTTTAATGTTCGTAAGTTTCGGGTAAGAATTACAATATATCTGTTGAAAGGAAAGACATTTTCGCACGGATTTAATTCATAAAGAAATAATTTTGCACCTAGGCTTATCAAATAGTGGGAGCATATGTGTGTTTCTGTTTACTTACGTCGCTGATTTCGGACAGATTTTGACGCATTCTTTTCAACATAGAGGTCCACACTGAGCAAAGAGTGCTTAGTTTAGAATTTTATTTGTTCTCATTCTATTATTCTTTTCTTTCGCGTTTTACTTTTACTGTATATGGAACTACATATTAACAAGTTTTTGACGTTTCTTAATATTTTGTTGGAAATATTACACGAGTTAAAATTTTACTCGACTATTTGGAATACTATATATTTCGGAATAAAACATGGAAATTTAAGTAAGTTAAACTTGTTTATTTTTATTGCGCCGATCCTTTGTATTTCGCTTATCATTTTAGTTTTAGTTTATATTATTTCATTCAATTTTCATTTTATGATTTATAAAAAAATGGCCGTGCCATGATAGTGCAGACACACGTTGCGTCACGGCTGCCACAGTTCCTTACTTTTCAGGTTGTAATTTTTTGTTGAACTTATTGAAAATAATTAATGATCGTAAATCTCTGTGATACACTCTGCATTGTTGTTACCAATTTATTGTGGGCTGATCTGTGTCCTTTAAAAAGACACGGGAAATGAAATACTTAATTTTGCCCAAAACGGCAAATTTGCATCAGTTTAAACTTATCTGAACTAAAGAAATTTGCATGTTCGGGACGTGTGCAGACGTTAAATATTACACACAGTACCGGCGGCATTACCGGCGCTTTTACCGGCGCAATTGTCAAACTGCTCGCATCGGTCACTACATGTTCCACCAATAGAATTATTGAGCCCAAAATAAAGTAAGAGGAGAATTACATTTTTAGAAGGGGCACTTTTCCAACGAGGACACATTCAAACATTTCCAAGTGGGACCCATCATGGATTATCTAGGTGGCAAGCTGCTGCATTTTATGACCTATAGTAACATTTCGTGGTTGGTGCAAAATTGAAATTAAGAACATAACTTATTAATTGCCAACTCTTTAAAATTACTAAGGAAGGAGCAGTAAAGCTTCCTACGGCTTACACATCATATTGTCTTTAATTGAAAATCGCTTTGAAAATGCACACTGGAGGGGAAAAGGTGGGCACGACATGTTTCATCAATAACTGTGACATATAGTACAGTAATTGCTGATGTAGAATAAGTGTATTTTTTTGCTGGGTCATACAACCAAAAATTCAAATGTGAACAAAAACAAAACATCAAAATTCATGCAGAATAATGATTATAGACGTCTATAGAAATTAAATGTTGTCATGCAGGGCGGATTTTGTATACACAAAATGGGGGGGGGGGGACTATGCCCCAGGGTTAATGTACCCCCTCCCTTCTCTATCAGACTTGTTCTTAAAATTTAAATATAGGCTATGATTTGAAACACATTTTTTTACTCTCAAAACATTTGTACTTTGAATATTATTAACTTTTTTTTATTGCTTATGCTGTGAGCAGGGACAGTCAAAGGGTCAATTCTCAAGAAGCTTGGTCTTGAATGTTGAAAAATGGACTCATACTGTAAGTAAACAATAAGACGAAGAGAAGAAATATCCTTTTGATTCATGATCTGCCAGTTAGGAAATGCGATCAAGAAGAATGAAAACAAAATCGTGCAAAAAAAAAAATCATTGAAGACGATATAAAACCAATTAAATATAGCATGCTAAACAATAAATAAAGAAGAAAGAAAGAAATAATACAAGGATAAACTACACTTATCTCCCTAAAAAGAAAGAAAAAAGAGAGAAAGCATTAGATTTTCATGGAATAAAAAATAGACAATCATGACCAAAATTGTATCAAAAAAATTTACACCATTTTCGCTGTAGGCTATTCTTTATTTATTTTTATATATTACGGGGTAGGGGAGGGGGACGCATCCGATTTCATGGCCATCATGATTGGTACACTTCAGGCCAGGGTACGTGTAGCCAGACACTGTTTAGCATTATTTAAATTGCTTCAGTGACAGCTGAGAAAAAATTGCTTCTAACAAAAGTTATAAGCCGTTTTGTATAAATTTTAATGTGCAACTCAATGGTTGTTGCCATCTTGTTTTGGTCAATTACCGATGATATGCGAAGGCAAAGGTAAATTTGACTGCAGCATATGGTGAAAAATACATTTGATAATACATAATATGGCGTCAATATTTGAACACAATTTTAAGCCTAAGCTAGTATTTTTACATGTAAGCGTATACGTAGGGCCCTAGTAGTACCGTTAGGCAAATGATACTAAGATTGTCCAGCAAACCTCGAGACAGTATCGATTCCTAAAGTTTGTCTCGCACATTATGAACTCACTGATGCAGGACTTTACGTTATTACGACCTACCAAAAAAGCGTGAAAATAAAAAAAACCGGAGCCGAATTTAAGTAACGAATCTGGATGCACTCGGGTTAAAATTACGTATTACCTTTATGCAGCTAGAATGTACGATATCGTCGGTGCGTGATATTACGATATATCGTTCAATCGTGATCCACCGTTGTATAGTTAAAACGTTAGCAAGTGTTCAGGATTTCGATATGGAATGTTATCGTGATCACGATACACGATGCGACGGCCAATTTAATGTGGGCGGTACTGTATTGCCGGTTTTCAATGAGAGGACATTCTAATTTTCCTGCATTACATTTGTTTTTAAGAAATAGATTTAGGGGTTACATGTATAAAACATCATGTCCTTGCATTTTATCATCTTCTTCCAGAGGCAAAACTTTTTTGCAACAGTTTCGCAAGTTTAATATCATTGGATGAACACAACAAGATTAAGCGTTATAGAACTCGAGTCCGAAAACAATTGAACAAGGAAAGTGACACTTAAATTGTAACCTTCCTATTTAAACACATTTTGCTTTAACAACTTGAAAGAAAACCAAAATTGTTGACAAAACCTTGCATAATACTTATAAAGTGGCAATGACTGTGTCTGTATGTCTACATATCCATAGAACATATATTAACTTTCACACACTTCCAAAGGAGGGCCTCCTTGCATAATGCAATGGCTTAGCTGTAAAGCTGGTTAAAAAAAAAAACTTGAAAATTTGCCACGCTTTGCCACACTTCTTGTCACAGGTTGAAACTTGTTTTACCACTCTTTTTTATGTCTTGTTGAAACACTGATTTTCACACATTTTCATGCATGCCAGTCACACATGTGGGATTACCTGTTAAGACACACAGGGGATTAGTTCCAATTTCATGCTTTGTCATGTGTGTCACTTTTGTTTGCCACATGTGAAGTCTTTTGTCTGCCACATGTGTTCATGCAGGAACACAGACAAGGTTTGACACATTCTTTTTGTAAGGCCTGTACAACCTTCCCAGAGCTTCCCTTGCTCCCCACAACTCAATTGCTGAGTTTTTCCAGAAAAACTCTCCAGATAAAATTATCTCCTTCCTTCATCATGCTTCCCTCTACAATCATATTTAGTCCCCCTCTCCCTCCACCCTCTCTCTCTTTTAACCCATGCACCTCTTGATACCAGCTTTCTGACTTTTAGTTCTTTTATTTCTCTCATTCCCCTCCCCTCCCCCTTCTGTTTTCTTTCCTTCCTACCTCTTGGTAAGCATGGACAATGGCTGCCGTAATTACATCGCTTCTGCAGGATGAAGCTCGTCTTTGAAAGGTTTTAAACAGTTGCATTTACTTCAAGTTATACCTTGCCTTCCATGCTATAAATATGCAATCTGGTCCATGACCTGATTCTAATGCACTTCTAACCGCCCTTGAAAACATAGTAATCAGCACAGTTCTGACCTCCATAATACTTTTCAGCACATTGTTATCACAACATTGCTGGAACTGGTCTGAAAGATTTTGCTAAAATTTGCACCCTTTTTCTAACAATTTTCTCTTCTGCATCTCCACCACACAGGTTTTTTTATACAGTTTCACTTTTGCTGTTTACCTGTAGGAGTTTTCTGAGGTAAGACAAGGTAGCCACGAGACACGAGAATTCTTCGATCAGACTCGCAGGATTTTCTCATGAAGCTTACATTTAAGTTAGGGTGTTTTTACTTCCATCCGTACAAAGCGGATGGCTAGTTCGAGAGAGTCCCACTCTCAAGGCAGGCGTTTTAGTCTCTAAAGCACCTAGTGTGCCTGTTTAGAGTACCCCTTTCCCTTGGGCTCGAGTGTTTTTCACCCTAGGCCCCACCCTACCACGAGGATAGCCCAGCGTTATACTATGCATTGTATTAACATGATAGGATATCTTCAGTACAGGTTCTCCTATGCATTAGGGCATCTTCTCATTTCGATGTTGGTGCATGCATAGGAGGTTGTAGTATCCACAGGGTAAGCAGGGAGTCAGCTTCTTTTAGCTCCAAGGGGCTACACTTAGACTTTTTTTCTTGCTTATAGTTAAGACAAAGTTTTTAATTTATGAGCTTGATTTGTATGGCGCTGAAGGGACCATGTTTAGGTCTACCTGGCGTCCCCCTTTCAGGAAAATTAACAGTTTCTTTTTATCTCCACAGACAACAAGTTCACAGTGGTTCGTGTTTTCCACGTCACCCCTGCGTTTTTAAAGTTTTTACGTTTCCACTTTACTCTGGATTTAAAGATTTATCAGATACAAAATGATCTGCTTATTCTTATGGTGTACAAAGTTGCTGTGGCTTGCCTCATTATGTTTGACGTCTTCCACAGTTCCGTTTCGCCACGTAAAGTCAGAGGTACACCCCATTGAGGGAGCTTTGTGGAGTGTAAGTATATATATATATATATGTATTATATATATATATATATATATATATATATTATATATATATATATATATATTATATATATATATATATTATATATATATATATATATATATATACATATATACATATATATATATATATATATATATATATATATATATATATATATATACGTTTTTATATTTTAACTTTTCAGACGCCAAGAGGCGATAGAAATATTAATCATTATGGTCTCTCAAGAGTTTTTTACTTACACCACAACCCACGGCTTGACGCTACTGAGCCACGAATGTCCGAGGCAGTAGTCTCCTTTGTTAACTTACATTGACTTACCCCCCAGGGGCCCTGTCTCGACACTACTGAGGCGGTAAGTCCGTGGGCTGAGGTTTGTTGTACGTAAGTTATTTCTGAGAATATTTTGATCAGCCTAGTAATCTTACGGCTCGCAGAGTTGAGCCATTAGATTACTCCTACGGGTCCATACAGCTCCAGTGATCGGCTCCGTACGGCTCCACGGCTTGCTTTCACGGCCCCGCATGGATCCATAATACAGCTCTACGGGCCATACGGGTCTGTTAGATGGTCTGTACGGGTCCATGCGGACCTGTAACAAAGTTTTAAGGGTCCATACGGCTCCATGCCTAGTCCTTATGGGTCCATATGGGTCCACTGGATGGCCCTGTACGGGTCCATATGGATCCGTAACAAAGTCCATGGTACAGCCCTGTATGGGTCCATATGGCTCCGGTGAACGCGTCTGTACTGCTCCATAGTTTTGAAAAGGGTTAACATACAATGTACGTTAAACCTGGAAAACCCACAAACTCGAAGCTCGTGGTCAGGTGATAAGAAAACAATCTTTACAGGATGTATAGCGTCACGCTTACAAAAAAACCTGTGTCAGCTGTTCCAATTTCATGCATTAACACGCATGAAAACACAGGATAATCCTTGGTATTTGCCACTGTTTGACACTCTTTTTCACTCATTCCACAGAAAACACTGATTGACACTCTTTTACACGTAAAACATGGAAACTACACTTCACAGGTTTTCCTGTGTCGAATAGGACAATGCGTGTCATACATGAAACAAGAGAAAACCTGTGTCATAAACACATGACAACACATGATTTCACAGGACACAAATTTTATTTAGCCACTGGACTATTCTTAAAGAAAGACTGCCACCAATTTAATATTATTAAAAGAAATAACTTTTATGAGTCTTTGCTAAAATACTGACAGTGGCAAGTTAGGCAGGTGAGCCAACTTTGATTCATCATGGTGGTCATTATGACCATAATGCTTGCAGGTAGATGTTCATTGTAACTTAAGTTTTATTACTTGAAGTATATTATATATTATACACTAGCTTTTAATGCCAGGGTGGGTGGGGTGGGGAGGAGGGACAACCAGGGTCATATCTAGCTTTTAATTACCTTTAGGGGGGGGGGTAACCCATTAACAAAATTGTATCTACTATCAATTTCTCCTCCTAAATTGGTTCAAAATTAATAGTCTCTAAAAGTTGGATTGCAGTCCAAACTTAAAAGACTATTGGCCCTAAATTGTACTATTTGTTTCAAACAAACTTGAAGATTTTTGGTCCAAAATTGAAGATTTTTATGCAAGCTGGAAGAGCTTTGTTTAGATAATTTAGTTGATATAAATGATTAATATCAATATCTCTGTCAGTCTGTTCTCCATGAGTCACTTGATATGTAGATTTTTTTAATTTGTGACTGACAAAATATGGGGGTGGGGTAGGGGAGGATTTCTCACTTCTGGAGAATAATTAAGACCCAATATCCCACCTAAGACATGTCACTGGGGCAAACGATAATTATTGGAAAGTGGAAATTTGCTAGGGGCAAAGTCATTACCAAATTGGGCCTATTTTAAAATATCATCAGCAAATTTGGGTAATTGATGATTTTATGATATCTTCATTTAAATTTTAGTTTATTGCCCGAATATGTACAGTATAGCATATTGTACTGGTATATCCCACTTAAATTTTTTTCACAGTGAAGAAAATTCATATTTGTTTCTCTTTCTCATTTCATGTTACAGGTAAATATTCTCTTTCTTATTTTCTAATTATTGTCAGTGGTTTAATTCAAGTTTTCCATAACAATGATTTCATTACAGTTTGCAATCATGCATCAAAATACTACTACTACTACCACTACTACTACTACTACTACTACTACTACTACTACTACTACTACTACTACTACTACTACTACTACTACTACTACTACTACTACTACTACTACTAATAATAATAATAATTGTATCCAAATAATGGTTATAGGCCTTGTTTTGGGATTAGCAATGCATCAAAAGGCATGTAGGCACATGAGGTACATTCACATACCTGAAAGGCTAGGTAAAACGCAATGTAGAGTTAAGAAAATTATTTTTCGTTCACTAAGTGAAAATAAATGCATTAGATTCGAACAAATATTGATATCTTGAAATGAATTATGTTCCTTTAAGCTAAATTTTCTGAATGTTAATACTTTTATGAAATGAAAATATTGAACAAGTATTAAATTAAACCCAGGGGCATAGGAAAGGTCACTTCTCAGGGTAAATACTCCCCCATATATTTCCTGGTGACAAGTGGAAAAATTGCAGTAGTTAATAAAGTTTCCATCAAAAGTTGCTGCTAGATTTTTGGGGTGAGTTTTCCAGGAACTTTTGGACAATGCCTCGGAAAATATAACCCAAATATCCAATAATAATTTCAAAATTTCTCTCATAGGGGGAAAGTTTCCCTCTGCCTCCCTGATTCTTACACCTCTGATTATGGGTGGGATTCATGCCGGCATTCAATGCTGGCATTCAGCCAGGGCTGGTTTCTGATTTAATTCATTTGTTTTGTATATTAACTTTTGAAATGAAATACTGAAAATGAGAGCAGTTAAGCACTAACAAAAATCAACATAAATGCTACATAATTATATTCAAGTTCCTTTGGAGATATCTACCATGCATATGCACAACTCACCATTGGGGCAATAATACACTTGCCCCCCCCCCTCCCTTTCCCTTCTCAAAGATGATCTTTTATTTTGTATTTAAGAATACAAAACATCCTTAATTATCTATATAATTAAGAGGATGTTCATCCTTGCCTCCCCAACCTCTTTCCCCACACACAAATCATTGCCTTCCAATTAAATATTCTAGCTACCTATGCTGGGGCCTATGCTACCATGGATTCCTTTTAACACAAAACAAGGTTTTATATTTAACACATAATCTAATAACAACCACTGATCTTGTAGGTCAAATCACCAAACTCACTCAAGCATGAGAGCAAACAGCCTAGGATTTGTTTGTAAACAAAGAGCTTTGCTCAGATTTCTTAGAAATGGCTGCCATTGTGACTGTCCAATTCCCAAAGTTTATTGTGGAGGCAACAACTAGTCTGTAGCTTTGCTAACTTGAATAGGAGGAAATTGTATCATGGAGCTCCATGACTGCATGTATGTGCATGACATGATCTGCATATTTTTGTAATGCAAAAAGTAGGCTGGTTTCATTGATATTTCTAATGTGGGGTTGGATGAAAATAGCACAATATAAAACAATTTTATAAATCACTTCAACTATACTACAAACAGTCTTATAATAAACTCAGAAGCATGTATGTGCATGACATGATCTGCATATTTTTGTAATGCAAAAAGTAGGCTGGTTTAATTGATATTTCTAGAGGGGTTGGATGAAAATAGCACAATATAAAACAAGTTTATAAATTACTTCAACTAAGACTACAAACAGTCTTAAAATAAACTCAGAGGCATAGCCAGAGGAGGCGGGGGCATAGCCAGAGGAGGCAGGGGCATAGCCAGAGGAGGCGGGGCATAGCCAGAGGGGCGGGGCATAGCCAGAGGAGGCGGGGGCATAGCCAGAGGAGGCGGGGGGCATAGCCAGAGGAGGCGGGGGCATAGCCAGAGGAGGCGGGGCATAGCCAGAGGAGGCATGGGGGAGCATAGCCAGAGGAGGCGGGGCATAGCCAGAGGAGGCGGGGCATAGCCAGAGGAGGCGGGGAGCATAGCCAGAGGGCAGAGGCATAGCCAGAGGAGGCGGGGCATAGCCAGAGGGGCAGGGCATGGGGGAGGGCATAGCCAGAGGGGCAGGGCATAGCCAGAGGAGGCGGGGCATAGCCAGAGGGGCAGGGCATGGGAGGCAGAGGAGGCAGGGGCATAGCCAGAGGAGGCGGGATAGCCAGAGGAGGCGGGGGCATAGCCAGAGAGGGCAGAGGCATGAGCCCCAAGGGAGCATAGCCAGAGAGGGCAGAGGCATAGCCAGAGGAGGCGGGGGCATAGCCAGAGAGGGCAGAGGCATGAGCCCCAAGGGAGCATAGCCAGAGAGAGGCAGAGGCATAGCCAGAGGAGGTGGGGGCATAGCCAGAGAGGGCAGAGGCATGAGCCCCAAGGGAGCATAGCCAGAGAGGGCAGAGGCATAGCCAGAGGAGGTGGGGGCATAGCCAGAGAGGGCAGAGGCATGAGCCCCAAGGGAGCATAGCCAGAGAGGGCAGAGGCATAGCCAGAGGAGGCGGGGCATAGCCAGAGGGGCAGAGGCATGAGCCCCAAGGGAGCATAGCCAGAGAGGGCAGAGGCATAGCCAGAGGAGGGCATAGCCAGAGAGGGCAGAGGCATGAGCCCCAAGGGAGCATAGCCAGAGAGGGCAGAGGCATAGCCAGAGGAGGCGGGGCATAGCCAGAGAGGGCAGAGGCATGAGCCCCAAGGGAGCATAGCCAGAGAGGGCAGAGGCATAGCCAGAGGAGGCGGGGGCATAGCCAGAGAGGGCAGAGGCATGAGCCCCAAGGGAGCATAGCCAGAGAGGGCAGAGGCATAGCCAGAGGAGGCGGGGGCATAGCCAGAGAGGGCAGAGGCATGAGCCCCAAGGGAGCATAGCCAGAGAGGGCAGAGGCATAGCCAGAGGAGGCGGGGGCATAGCCAGAGAGGGCAGAGGCATGAGCCCCAAGGGAGCATAGCCAGAGAGGGCAGAGGCATGAGCCCCAAGGGAGCATAGCCAGAGAGGGCAGAGGCATGAGCCCCAAGGGAGCATAGCCAGAGAGGGCAGAGGCATAGCCAGAGGAGGCGGGGGCATAGCCAGAGAGGGCAGAGGCATGAGCCCCAAGGGGCAGCATAGCCAGAGAGGGCAGAGGCATAGCCAGAGGGGCAGGGCATGGGGCATAGCCAGAGAGGGCAGAGGCATGAGCCCCAAGGGAGCATAGCCAGAGAGGGCAGAGGCATGAGCCCCAAGTTTCACAATATATTGTAATTATTAATTGCATCATTAATATCTCCCCCCGAAACCCTGCCCAACTCCCCTCCTCCTCCCAAATGCCAGTGCCTAGCCACGCTACTGGACAAACTTAAATTAATGTTCACAATATATGAAAAAGCATGCAAATTTTAGTAGTGTAGCTGCATAATAAAGGTAAACCAATGAAACTTGTGAATCTTGCACATCTAATTATCAGAGATTTTTAATGTTATTTTGATTTATTGCCTCTTTATGCCTTGTACATTTAGTTGACATTACATTTTCATAAGTTCCTACTGTGTAATTATTAAATGGAACCAAACATTCACTCTACGTATCTTGTGAGAGAAGTCAATCATGAAACTTTGAATAGCCACATGACCAGGGGTGCATAGGAAGCTTAGGTGAGGGTGGCACAGCCTCTTAGGGGCTACTTCTTAAGTCATAGACATATGTCCTCCAGTCTGTAGATATAGTGAGTCCAAATCAACAGAGTAAATGCAGCACTTCATTTTAAAAGGGGCACTTAATTTCATTTTTTTCAAAGCTGCGCATGCCACCAGTAATTGCACCTTCAACTGTTATTGAGGGCCTGCACTTTTGAAAGGGGGACTCTTCATTTGTCATTTTTCAGAAAAGTGGGGGGGGGGTAACATGCCCTAGCTCCTGCCAAACTCCCCTCCCCCGGTTCCATTACCTGTGCACATGACTTTCAGCTCCAATGTGATAGGTTTTTAGTGAAACTAAAACTTATAATGTATTCAAAATTTTGACTCCAACATGTGTATATCAACAAAATAATTTTAAGAAAAGTCAAGCTTCAAAATTTGGTATAACACAATTCTTCCAAGAAAATAGATATGAAGTTAAAACAGATATTTGGTATATTATATTATAGGTATTTTCATTCAAAACATTATATATGTATATTTTAAAAGACATAACATGCATAATTTGAGAAAAGTCAAGCTTTCAAAATTTGGTATTACACAATTCTTCCTAGAAAATAGATATGAACTTAAAACAGATATTTGTGCCAAGCACACAGTAAATTTATTTAACTTTGATAGTCAACTAAAGTGATCTCCACAGAAGCCTTTGTTGTGACTTCCTGCTTGACTTTCTTTGCCTTATTATGCACTACCTGCTGGATTGTTGTGGTCTCTGACAGTGGAGAGGTGTGAAGTGTGTTTTTGTTTAAAGAAAGCAGGATTACACTAATCTCGTTAAAACACTATAGAGTTACCCAGTGAATCAGGCAGTGACTTAGCTATACTTTTTTAAAGGAAGTGGGGATCATAAATAAAACCCCAGTTTACCCTCCCTCCCCAACACACAGAAGAAATGCAATTCTAAGAGAAATACTTTGAGAATTTTAAAATTTGAGGAAAAGTAACTTTGGGTATTTTGAGGGGAGAAATAAGAACATTTTAAAGAAAATTAAGATATTATGAGGAAAACCTGAGAAGTTTTTGGGAAAATGTTGCATATTTTTTAGAAAAGATACTTCAGAAATTTTTAGGACAAGTTATAATATTTTAAGGAAAGTTTTTGAGTAAGATAATTTGAGGACAAACATCTAGAATGTTAGGAAATAACTTGATAACTCTAACCGGCTAAGTAGGCCTAACTTAAAGATTCAATTTTCAGAAATATTCTATTAATTTTTCTCAAGATGGCTTTCATCAGGATTACCAAAACAATTCAACATACTGATTTTTCTGTTGTGCAAATTTTCTGGATTTTTGAAAATTCCTGACAAGGCCCTTTTCCTTCCTTTTAGATATGCCACTGGTTTAGGATAAAGATGTAAAATATAATTATCTCTTCAAGAGACCATGTAAACCAGTAACTTCCTCTACTTGTTCAGTATTAAAAGTAATAATTCTGAGGAAAGTCAAGCTTTAAAATTACACAATTCTCCTAGGAAATAGATATGGACTTAAAACAGATATTTGTGCCAACCACTTCATCCTGTGAATTTATTTACCTTTGATAGGATTAAGACACGCATTGACACACTTTTTCACATAACTTTTTCATTGTTCTGACACAGGTTTTCAGGGTTTTACACGCATTTCCATGTGTTGGCACATGATTTTGGCTTAAAAGTTTATGAAGTATTATAGGTATTTTTTATTCAAAAACATAATATATGCATTTTGTAAAAGACATAATATGAGGAAAGTCAAGCTTCAAAATTTGGTATTACACAATTCTTCCTAGGAAATAGATATGGACTTAAAAACAGATATTTGTGCCAACCACACAGTGAATTTATTCAGGTTTGATAGGATTAAGACACGCATTGACACACTTTTTTACAGGACTCTTTCATTGTTCTGACACAGGTTTTCAGGGGTTTACACGTATTTCCACGTGTTGGCACATGTTTTGGGCTTAAAAGTTCATAAAGTATTATAGGTATTTTTATTCAAAAACATTAATATGTATTTTGTAAAAGATATAATATGAGGAAAGTCAAGCTTTTAAAATTTGGTATCACATTATTCTTCCTAGGAAATAGATATGAACTTAAAACAGATATTTGTGCCAACCACTTGATCCTGTGAATTTATTCAACTTTGATAGGATTAAGACACGCATTGACACACTTTTTTACAGGACTCTTTCATTGTTCTGACACAGGTTTTCAGGGTTTTACACGTATTTCCATGTGTTGGCACAGGTTTTGGGCTTAAAAGTTTATGAAGTATTATAGGTATTTTCATTCAAAAACATAATATATGTATTTTGTAAAAGACATAATATGAGGAAAGTCAAGCTTCAAAATTTGGTATTACTTAAATCTTCCTAAGAAAGAGATATGAACCTAAAACAGATATTTGTGCCAACCACTTGATCCTGTGAATTTATTTAACTTTGATAGGATTAAGACATGCATTGACACACTTTTTCACAGAACTCTTTCATTGTTCTGACACAGGTTTTCGAGTTTTACACAATTTCCATGTATTGGCACATGATTTTGGCTTAAAAGTTTATGAAGTATTATAGGTATTTTCATTCAAAAATATAATATATGTATTTTGTAAAAGACATAATATGAGAAAGTCCTGCTTTCAAAATTTGGTATTACACAATGCTTCCTAGGAAATAGATATGGACTTAAAACAGATATTTGTGCCAACCACACAGTGAATTTATTTAACTTTAAAAGGATTAAGACACGCATTGACACACTTTTTCACATAACTCTTTCATTGTTCTGACACAGGTTTTCAGGGGTTTACACGTATTTCCATGTGTTGGCACATATTTGAGGCTTAAAAGTTTATGAAGCCTTATTATAGGTATTTTCATTCAAGAACATCAATATGTATTTGGTAAAAGACATAATATGAGGAAAGTCAGGCTTCAAAATTTGGTATTACTCTTCCTAGGAAATAGATATGGACTTAAAAACAGATTTTTGTGCCAACCACACAGTGAATTTATTTAGGTTTGATAGGATTAAGACATGCATTGACACACTTTTTCACATAACTCTTTCATTGTTCTGACACAGGTTTTCAGGGGTTTACACGTATTTCCATGTATTGGCACAGGCTTTTGGCTTAAAAGTTTATAAAGTATTAGAGGTATTTTTATTCAAAAACATCAATATGTATTTTGTAAAAGATATAATTTGAGGAAAGTCAAGCTTTCAAAATTTAGTATTACACAATTCTTCCTGGAAAGAGATATGAAGCTAAAACAGATATTTGTGCCAAGCACTTGATCCTGTGAATTTATTTAACTTTGATAGGATTAAGACACGCATTGACACACTTTTTTACAGGACTCTTTCATTGTTCTGACACAGGTTTTCAGGGTTTACACGTATTTCCATGTGTTGGCACATGATTTTGGGCTTAAAAGTTTATGAAGTATTATAGGTATTTTCATTCAAAACATAATATATGTATTTTGTAAAAGACATAATATGAGGAAAGTCAAGCTTCAAAATTTGGTATTACACAATGCTTTCTAGGAAATAGATATGGACTTAAAACAGATATTTGTGCCAACCACACAGTGAATTTATTTAACTTTGATAGGATTAAGACATGCATTGACACACTTTTTCACATAACTCTTTCATTGTTCTGACACAGGTTTTCAGGGGTTTACACGTATTTCCATGTATTGGCACATTTTGGCTTAAAAGTTTATGAAGTATTATAGGTATTTTCATTCAAAAACATCAATATGTATTTTGTAAAAGACATAATATGGGGAAAGTCGAGCTTTCAAAATTTGGTATTACACAATGCTTCCTAGGAAATAGATATGGACTTAAAACAGATATTTGTGCCAACCACACAGTGAATTTATTTAACTTTAAAAGGATTAAGACATGCATTGACACACTTTTTCACAGAACTCTTTCATTGTTCTGACACAGGTTTTCAGGGTCTTACACGTATTTCCATGTGTTGGCACATGTTTTAGGCTTAAAAGTTTATGAAGCCTTATTATAGGTATTTTCATTCAAGAACATCAATATGTATTTTGTAAAAGACATAATATGAGGAAAGTCAGGCTTCAAAATTTGGTATTACACAATTCTTCCTAGGAAATAGATATGGACTTAAAACAGATATTTGTGCCAACCACACAGTGAATTTATTTAGGTTTGATAGGATTAAGACACGCATTGACGCACTTTTTTACATAAGTCTTTCATTGTTCTGACACAGGTTTTCAGGGTTTACACGTATTTCCACATGTTGGCACATGTTTTGGGCTTAAAAGTTCATAAAGTATTATAGGTATTTTTATTCAAAAACATTAATATGTATTTTGTAAAAGATATAATATGAGGAAAGTCAAGCTTTTAAAATTTGGTATTACATTATTCTTCTTAGGAAATAGATATGAACTTAAAACAGATATTTGTGCCAACCACTTGATCCTGTGAATTTATTCAACTTTGATAGGATTAAGACACGCATTGACAAACTTTTTTACAGGACTCTTTCATTGTTCTGACACAGGTTTTCAGGGTTTTACACGTATTTCCATGTGTTGGCACATGTTTTTGGCTTAAAAAGTTTATGAAGTATTATAGGTATTTTCATTCAAAACATAATATATGTATTTTGTAAAAGACATAATATGAGGAAAGTCAAGCTTTCAAAATTTGGTATTACTTAAATCTTCCTAAGAAATTCATATGAACCTAAAACAGATATTTGTGCCAACCACTTGATCCTGTGAATTTATTTAACTTTGATAGGATTAAGACATGCATTGACACACTTTTTCACAGAACTCTTTCATTGTTCTGACACAGGTTTTCAGGGTTTACACGTATTTCCATGTGTTGGCACATGATTTTGGCTTAAAAGTTTATGAAGTATTATAGGTATTTTCATTCAAAAATATAATATATGTATTTTGTAAAAGACATAATATGAGAAAAGTCCTGCTTTTAAAATTTGGTATTACACAATGCTTCCTAGGAAATAGATATGGACTTAAAACAGATATTTGTGCCAACCACACAGTGAATTTATTTAACTTTGATAGGATTAAGACACGCATTGACACACTTTTTCACATAACTCTTTTATTGTTCTGACACAGGTTTTCAGGGGTTTACACGTATTTCCACGTGTTGGCACATGATTTTGGCTTAAAAGTTTATGAAGTATTATAGGTATTTTTATTCAAAACATAATATATGCATTTTGTAAAAGACATAATATGAGGAAAGTCAAGCTTTTAAAATTTGGTATTACACAATTCTTCCTAGGAAATAGATATGGACTTAAAACAGATATTTGTGCCAACCACACAGTGAATTTATTAACTTTAATAGGATTAAGACACGCATTGACACACTTTTTCACATAACTCTTTCATTGTTCTGACACAGGTTTTCAGGGTTTTACACGTATTTCCATGTGTTGGCACATGTTTTTGGCTTAAAAGTTTATGAAGTATTATAGGTATTTTCATTCAAAACATCAATATGTATTTTGTAAAAGACATAATATGAGGAAAGTCAAGCTTCAAAATTTGGTATTACACAATTCTTCCTAGGAAATAGATATGGACTTAAAACAGATATTTGTGCCAACCACACAGTGAATTTATTTAACTTTAATAGGATTAAGACACGCATTGACACACTTTTTCACATAACTCTTTCATTGTTCTGACACAGGTTTTCAGGGGTTTACACGTATTTCCATGTGTTGGCACATGTTTTGAGGCTTAAAAGTTTATGAAGCCTTATTATAGGTATTTTCATTCAAGAACATCAATATGTATTTTGTAAAAGACATAATATGAGGAAAGTCAAGCTTCAAAATTTGGTATTACACAATTCTTCCTAGGAAATAGATATGGACTTAAAAACAGATATTTGTGCCAACCACACAGTGAATTTATTTAGGTTTGATAGGATTAAGACACGCATTGACACACTTTTTTACATAAGTCTTTCATTGTTCTGACACAGGTTTTCAGGGGTTTACACGTATTTCCACATGTTGGCACATGTTTTGGGCTTAAAAGTTCATAAAGTATTATAGGTATTTTTATTCAAAAACATTAATATGTATTTTGTAAAAGATATAATATGAGGAAAGTCAAGCTTTTAAAATTTGGTAACACATTATTCTTCCTAGGAAATAGATATGAACTTAAAACAGATATTTGTGCCAACCACTTGATCCTGTGAATTTATTTAACTTTGATAGGATTAAGACATGCATTGACACACTTTTTCACAGAACTCTTTCATTGTTCTGACACAGGTTTTCGAGTTTTACACGTATTTCCATGTGTTGGCACATGATTTTGGCTTAAAAGTTTATGAAGTATTATAGGTATTTTTATTCAAAAACATAATATATGCATTTTGTAAAAGACATAATATGAGGAAAGTCTAGCTTTCAAAATTTGGTATTACACAATTCTTCCTAGGAGATAGATATGGATTTAAAACAGATATTTGTGCCAACCACACTGTGAATTTATTTAACTTTGATAGGATTAAGACACGCATTGACACACTTTTTCACATAACTCTTTCATTGTTCTGACACAGGTTTTCAGGGTTTTACACGTATTTCCATGTGTTGGCACATGTTTTTGGCTTAAAAGTTTATAAAGTATTAATTAGGTATTTTAATGGCAAAAACATTAATATGTATTTTGTTAAAGACATAATATGAGGAAGTCAAGCTTTCAAAATTTGGTATTACACAATTCTTCCTAGAAATAGATATGAACTTAAAACAGATATTTGTGCCAACCACTTGATCCTGTGAATTTATTTAACTTTTATAGGATTAAGACATGCATTGACACACTTTTTCACAGAACTCTTTCATTGTTCTGACACAGGTTTTCAGGATTTTTACACATATTTCCATGTTTGGCACATGATTTTGGCTTAAAAGTTTATGAAGTATTATAGGTATTTTTATTCAAAAACATAATATATGCATTTTGTAAAAGACATAATATGAGGAAAGTCAAGCTTTCAAAATTTGGTATTACACAATTCTTCCTAGGAAATAGATATGGACTTAAAACAGATATTTGTGCCAACCACACAGTGAATTTATTTAACTTTAAAGGATTAAGACACGCATTGACACACTTTTTCACATAACTCTTTCATTTTTCTGACACAGGTTTTCAGGGTTTTACACGTATTTCCATGTGTTGGCACATGATTTTGGCTTAAAAGTTTATGAAGCCTTATTATAGGTATTTTTATTCAAAAACATAATATATGTATTTTGTAAAAGACATAATATGAGGAAGTCAAGCTTTCAAAATTTGGTATTACACAATTCTTCCTAGGAAATAGATATGAACTTAAAACAGATATTTGTGCCAACCACTTGATCCTGTGAATTTATTTAACTTTGATAGGATTAAGACATGCATTGACACACTTTTTCACAGAACTCTTTCATTGTTCTGACACAGGTTTTCAGGGTTTTACACGTATTTCCATGTGTTGGCACATGTTTTGGGCTTAAAAGTTTATAAAGTATTATAGGTATTTTTATTCAAGAACATCAATATGTATTTTGTAAAAGATATAATATGAGGAAAGTCAAGCTTTCAAAATTTAGTAGTACACAATTCTTCCTAGGAAATAGATATGGACTTAAAAACAGATATTTGTGCCAACCACACAGTGAATTTATTTAACTTTAAAAGGATTAAGACACGCATTGACGCACTTTTTCACATAACTTTACAATTGTTCTGACACAGGTTTTCAGGGTTTTACACGCATTTCCATGTGTTGGCACATGATTTTGGCTTAAAAGTTTTTGAAGTATTATAGGTATTTTCATTCAAAAAAATAATATATGTATGTTTTAAAAGACATATGAGGAGAGTCGAGCTTTCAAAATTTAGTATTACACAATTCTTCCTAGGAAAGAAATATGAAGCTAAAACAGATATTTGTGCCAACCACTTGATCCTGTGAATTTATTTAACTTTGATAGGATTAAGACATGCATTGACACACTTTTTTTCACAGAATTCTTTCATTGTTCTGACACAGGTTTTCAGGGTTTTACACATATTTCCATGTATTGGCACAGGCTTTTGGCTTAAAAGTTTATGAAGTATTATAGGTATTTTCATTTAAAAACATAATATATGTATTTTGTAAAAGAAATAATATGAGGAAAGTCAAGCTTTCAAAATTTGGTATTACACAATGCTTTCTAGGAAATAGATATGGACTTAAAACAGATATTTGTGCCAACCACACAGTGAATTTATTTAACTTTAAAAGGATTAAGACACGCATTGACGACTTTTTCACATAACTCTTTCATTGTTCTGACACAGGTTTTCAGGGGTTTACACGTATTTCCATGTGTTGGCACATGTTTGAGGCTTAAAAGTTTATGAAGCCTTATTATAGGTATTTTCATTCAAGAACATCAATATGTATTTTGTAAAAGACATAATATGAGGAAAGTCAAGCTTCAAAATTTGGTATTACACAATTCTTCCTAGGAAATAGATATGGACTTAGAAACAGATATTTGTGCCAACCACACAGTGAATTTATTTAGGTTTGATAGGATTAAGACACGCATTGACACACTTTTTTACATAAGTCTTTCATTGTTCTGACACAGGTTTTCAGGGGTTTACACGTATTTCCACATGTTGGCACATGTTTTGGGCTTAAAAGTTCATAAAGTATTATAGGTATTTTTATTCAAAACATTAATATGTATTTTGTAAAAGATATAATATGAGGAAAGTCAAGCTTTTAAAATTTGGTATTACATTATTCTTCCTAGGAAATAGATATGAACTTAAAACAGATATTTGTGCCAACCACTTGATCCTGTGAATTTATTCAACTTTGATAGGATTAAGACACGCATTGACACACTTTTTTACAGGACTCTTTCATTGTTCTGACACAGGTTTTCAGGGTTTTACACGTATTTCCATGTGTTGGCACATCTTTTGGGCTTAAAAGTTTATGAAGTATTATAGGTATTTTCATTCAAAAACATAATATATGTATTTTGTAAAAGACATAATATGAGGAAAGTCAAGCTTCAAAATTTGGTATTACTTAAATCTTCCTAAGAAAGAGATATGAACCTAAAACAGATATTTGTGCCAACCACTTGATCTTGTGAATTTATTTAATTTTGATAGGATTAAGACATGCATTGACACACTTTTTCACAGAACTCTTTCATTGTTCTGACACAGGTTTTCAAGTTTTACACGTATTTCCATGTATTGGCACATGATTTTGGCTTAAAAGTTTATGAAGTATTATAGGTATTTTCATTCAAAAATATAATATATGTATTTTGTAAAAGACATAATATGAGGAAAGTCCTGCTTTCAAAATTTGGTATTACACAATGCTTCCTAGGAAATAGATATGGACTTAAAACAGATATTTGTGCCAACCACACAGTGAATTTATTTAACTTTAAAAGGATTAAGACACGCATTGACGCACTTTTTCACATAACTCTTTCATTGTTCTGACACAGGTTTTCAGGGGTTTACACGTATTTCCATGTGTTGGCACATGTTTGAGGCTTAAAAGTTTATGAAGCCTTATTATAGGTATTTTCATTCAAGAACATCAATATGTATTTTGTAAAAGACATAATATGAGAAAAGTCAGGCTTCAAAATTTGGTATTACACAATTCTTCCTAGGAAATAGATATGCACTTAAAACAAATATTTGTGCCAACCACACAGTGAATTTATTTAACTTTGATAGTCAATAAAGATAAACACTGCTCTGTGCAAGCTACATGTACCTATAGTATAGTTTCACTTAATTTTACTAAAGTGATCTCCACAGAAGCTTTTGTTGTGACTTCCTGCTTGGCTTTCTTTGCCTTACTATGCACTTCCTGCTGGATTGTTGTGATCTCTGACAGTGGAGAGGTGTAAAGTGTGTTTTATTTAAAGAAAACAGGAATACACTAATCTCGTTGAAACACAATTGAGTTACCCAGTGAATCAAGCAGTGACTTAGCTAGACTTTTTTAAAGGAAGGGGAAGTGGGGACCATAAATAAAATCCCAGTTTACCTTCCATCATCTACACACAGAAGAAATGAAATCTTAAGGGAAAAGTCAGAAGTTTTGAGGAAATACTTTGAGAATTTTAAATTTTGAGAAAAACCTGATAGTTTTTTGGAAAGTGTTGCATATTTTTCAGGAAAGATACTTCAAAAAATTTTAGGACAATTTATGTTATTTTGAGGAACGCTTTGAAGTTTTTGAGTAAAGAGTAAGATATTTTGAGAACAAACATCTGAAATCTTAAGAAATAACTTGATATTTAGGTAACTCTTGCCTGCTAAGTAGGCCTAACTTAAAGATTCAATTTTCGGATATATTCTATTAATTTTTCTCAAGATGGCTTTCATCAGGATTACCAAAACAATTCAACATACCGATTTTTCTGTTGTGCAAATTTTCTGCCACTTCCCTTCCTTTTACACTGGAATCAAATAAAGATATAAAATATAATCATCTCTTTAAGAGACCATGTAAACCAGTAACTTTCTCCAATTGTTCAGTATTAAAAAAAAATTGTTTGACGAAAGTCAAGCTTTCAAATTTGGTGTACGATTTTGTCTTACAGGAGCAGATATTTGCATCTACTGAAGAGTAATTTAAGAAAAGAAATTTGATAAATAATTTGGTATCAAACTGCTTTTGCATTTACACCATTCATTTTGTGTACGTTCTAGTCTAGTTCTAGTCAAAAATGTATGTTTAAAGATAGCCTAAAGATAAAACAGTTAGAATCATCCTGTGATGAATATAAATATAACATTTAAAAAACTGATTAATGATTAGTTGTAATAATTTTGTCATACATAAAATGATCCTTCTCTTCCCCATCGCATAATCGTATTGCTGGTAATCAATTAGAGGGTATCATATCTTTCCTGCAGTATTCAAGTTGTTACCACCTTAACAAAGTAACACACTTTCTTTGATTCTGCCAACTAAAGTATTATACCAATCCTCAAAAATGTTGTATTGATCCATCGTAACAATGTAAGGTAAATCGTCATGTCGAAAAGCAACTGTGAAGGCCTGGGGGAAGCTAAATTTAATTGTCTCAAGAAGTGTTTTGAAAGTTATGCAAAAATTATGCTTTTGATACTTAAATTTCAAAATATTTTTAAAATCATCTATGTACAACCAAAGGAAGTTTCATGACATAGAGTCATGAAAGTAGTCTTAAGCTAAAATCACAAGTATGCTGTGATAAAGTAGTTTTATCATGACCAATAAAACCAATTAACATAATAAAATTTATTTGTCCCTCTTGAAATTTTCCCAGGCAGTCCTCTTAAAAAAACATGTATTGCCGGTTTTCAACAAGAGGACATTCTAATTTTCCTGCATTATATTTGTTTTTAAGAAGTAGATTTAGGGGTTACATGTATAAAACATCATGTCCTTGCATTTTATCATGTTCTTCCAGAGGCAAAACTTTTTCGTAACAGTTTCGCAAGTTTAATATTATTGGATGAACACAACAAAATTGAGAGTCATAAAACATTTGAACAAGGAAAGTGACACTTAAATTGTAACCTTCCTATTTAAACACATTTTGCTTTTACAACTTGAAAGAAAACCAAAATTTTTGACAAAACCTTGCATAATACTTATAATGTGGCAATGACTGTGTCTGTATGTCTACATATCCATAGAACATATATTAACTTTCACACACTTCCAAAGGAGGGCCTCCTTGCATAATGCAATGGCTTAGCTGTAAAGCTGGTTAAAAAAACTTGAAAATTTGCCACGCTTTGCCACACTTCTTGTCACAGGTTGGAACTTGTTTTACCACACTTTTTCATGTCTTGTTAAAACACTTATTTTCACACATTTACATGCATGTCAGCCACACGTGAACACATGTGTGATTACCTGTTAGACACGCAGGGGATTAGTTCCAATTTCATGCATTGTCATGTGTGTCACTTTTGTTTGCCACACGTGAAGTCTTTTGTCTGCCACATGTGTTCCTGCAGGAACACAGACAAGGTTTGACACACTCTTTTTGTAAGATCCAGGTTCACCAACAGCTTACAGCTCCGCGGTCTTATGGCCCATAAACCGTCTTGTGGCTCAGAGCCTTACATGGTTAGCAGCCCGTTTAGTATACGACTTACGTTAACGGCTTTCTAATTCGTTAACCAGAGTTGTCAGACCCATAACGTTGTGTTGTCCGTACTTTATTAACCACACAGGTCTCTACGACCAGCCGGGTTTTACTCATTGGTTTAAATCAGTAAAGTTTTAACGAGCTTTACTTGTAGCCAACCTAGACTCACACCAGCAAGGTCTTGCGTCTATATGCTTTTGATATGGCCTATGTTTGTTTGTGTTGAATAATAGCTGATATAAATGTATAATCATGCATGTGAGCAAATTAAAAGTACATATACCTTAAGTAAGTTAATTCCGCTTCTCAAAGAATTACTAAACGAAGATAGATTAAAATTTCTTCAAACATGGTGAACATCTGCAGAAAAGATATCTTGTCTGTAAAAATTAATCTGTTTAGTTTCAGTACCTGGAATGATCTTCATAGAATATTATCAAAACTACATACAAAACACGTTTATAATTAATCATGTAAATACATACATTATACACATGTTCATCACATAGGCAATATAATTTTACCCTTCAGTAAATATATTCAGTCAAATACGAGATATATGTGAAGATCTCATAATATATTTCTTCCAGAGATTAGGCCATCCTTTACAAAGAATTGTTGCCTACCTACTGATGCACATTGTTAAAACAAGATGGGTTACTTAACACAAACAATATTTCAAGCCTGACCCTTTTCTGCAAAACACAGACATGATTGCCAAAATACATACTGATTTAAAGTAAAATACATTCATAAAAATAACAAAAAACCATGCACTTTGTTGTGGCTTTTACGTGTCACCCTTAATTCATTTCACACCAAGTAATACTTAACATTTGTTTTAATAACAGTGGCAATCAACCTTTTTTTTTTTTAAGTTTGTTGTAAATCTCTATGCAGGCAACAACTTTGAAAACTTGTTATTATTGTACAGTATATACTGTAGGTAATGAAACTACATACCATCAGTTTTATTCCAAATAAAAATGACTTTGCAAACACACACCTATTGTCAGTCTCTAAATCACATATTGTATGCTTACAGATATATGTATGACCCATTGGATTAAGTTTGAAATACTGTACACAACATTACAACTTATCATCAAATATGGAACAATGTAAAGATTAACCTTCCTAAATTCTACAGATTGTTTAACTAACAAATAATGCAGAAATTAAAACAAATAAAGGACTAATATTAAAGGTATAAAAATATTTGTGAAATTGTAAATGAAATAAAAATTAAAACATGTATAGTAAGTAATATGTTTAGGCTAGGCTTAACAGCTGATTTGCATTGGGGTTGTTTTATTGAATCAATTGTTGTGAAGTTGTAACTACAATATAAAGCAGATTTGATAGGCCTACCATTAAAAAGAAAATTAATTGAGAAACATCTAGGAAGAGGTTGATGTCATAAAAGTATCAGCATCAAAGCCTATATCAGCTTGTTATCAAAAATCACTCTATCACCATTGGCACTCATTTGGCATCTTGACGGTTAAGTTTGGAGCCATATGGAAACAAAGTTACACTTATTTCTTCATAATCTTGAATATATCATGATGATATAAATCAGGGAGTTCCCATTTTCTACTAGCAAATCTCTGTCTAAATGAGCTACTATTTTACATGAAAAGCGGTTATCATACATCATACATGTCTACAGACCACAAGGCCCTGGGTTAAGCCTGGGTTGGGTAGACACGCCAGTGCACCACAACTGGGTTATCAAAGACCGTGGACATTGACTTGGTTGTCGATGTTATGTCTGTCCGTACGTCGTACCTGTGTTCCCGTCCTGGTCGTATTAAGCGTTTCGTGATAGCATTGTTACTATCATAACCGAATACGCAGGTGACGACCCCGTCATTGTAATTGTGTGTTCACTCGTCGTCGTCGCTCGCATGAAAATTATTGTAAATAGTGTAAATTATTCACTTACAACATATTTGTATAGCTGTAGGCCTACCTCAGTTTTCTATTAACAAGTTGAACTTACAGTAAGTTACTGAAATGATTGTATTCACTGAATTAACCTATTGTCAGCCTGATGAAATGTGCAATATTAATTAAAGGTTCTCTGATTTAAGTGCTGTTCATCTTTCAATGTGTCAAATACTTTTGATATTTGTTCTTGAATATGTTTTTTGGAAAGAACTATAAATAGCTGTTATTGTTTAACCCTTACTCTCCCAAGGTTCCAAAAATAGAATAAGCTATTTCTGAAATTTTTGGAAAGAAGATTTTTTCAGCACTTTCTGTTCCATTTGTACCAAAACAAGTTTGACTTTTATGAAAGCTAACATGTTGAACTTTCCAAAAATGTGCATATTTCCAAACTCAAATATGCAAATTAGGTCATTGAATTAGCATATTAGGTCTCCAAACATTCTATCTTTATGACACGCTTGTGCCTTGTGGCTAAATAGCAAAAAAATATGGATAGAATTTCTGAATCGTCCTTGGAAAGACCTTTCATTTGATACTATTCATGGATTTTTAGGAATCGGAAGGAAAAAAATGACGCAAGTATGAAAAATTTGGTACATTTTGACCTAAAAATTATCCCCCGATTCTGTGAATAATCTATCTAATAGTGTATGGCACTAAATTTTCCAAAAAAATGCATTTTCCCCTTCTATGATGTCCAAAACTAATAGAATGCAGAAAAACAAGATGTTTACATCATTATTTGCAAAAAATAAAATAAGAAATTATGCAAATAATATGCAAATTAGGTCATTTACCTTAATTTATTATGCACAAAACTGTTTTTGTTTATTTCTGACCCAATTTCAGCCATTACAAGCTTCACAGCTACTTTTATGTTGATAGACTATGCTGATTATCTATTGAACACTTACTTCTGTTCATTCCACATGGAATTCATAAGAAATGTTTGCCAAAAAGGTCCAAATTTGTAAAGTCTTCTGCTATACCTTGTTGCTGCAAATAGAATTTAAAAAAAAAAAAAAAAAAAAAAAAAAAAATTGCAACTATATTCAATCAACTTACTTTAGTTTGGTCTTCCCATAACCAGTCACCGAAGACCTTGTGTTGATCCCGGTCACTCTCCACCAGTACTTCCCACAGATGATAGTCTTTATCGGCTGCAGGGATGACCTTCGACCGTTGTATCTCCTGCAGCCGAGCGTTCCGCTCTTCCTCCCTGGTTTTGAAGGCAGCTTTTTCCGCTGCAGTCGGATTTTCTTTGAGTGGTGATGGTAGCGAGACTGCAGCGGAAGGCCTGGAAGAGGGGCCTGGGCTCATCTTCAACGGTCTGTCCTCTTCCTCTTGGGTTGGGGGAGTAGCGGGCGGCTCGTCCTCTTCAAGCATCGCATAACATGTTATCGCATAACATGTTATTGTGGTTTCTAGTAGCGGGCGGCTCGTCCTCTTCAAGCATACGCATAACATGTTATCGCATAACATGTTATTGTGGTTTCTAACCTGCCCCACAATTTTGTGGTAACCGTGGGGACAGACTTTTACAGCTGGGAAGCCGGGGTACATACAGGGGTCCAAAATGTTTGTTTTATCGATCTAGTCATCACCATAACAGTGGCATAGCCAGGGGAAATGATCATGGTCCCAAAAATGGGGCATCAAAATAATGTACGGGTACTAGGCCTATATACAAGCATTTTCCTCTAAATGGGCCGGCGCACCCCAACATGTGTATTTTGCCCTAACATGGGACCCCTACTCCACTTTCCCCATAAAATTGTGATTTCGGCCCCTGAAATAATGGAACTTGGATTTTGTGAAATTGGGAATTCACATACTTCATTCAGTAGGCCTAAATTTACAATTTTGCCATTGGGAAATACATATATTTCAGTCCATTTAGAAATGTTATTATTGGGGTTCAGCTTTCATTTGTTTCATCCGGGCTATTATAGAAAGGACCTAAATCCTTTTTTTTATATGTGATTTTAGTGTCCCTTTTACTTGTTTATCGTAACAAGCAAAAACTCCCCGCTAATTTATCATTATAATTCTATAAGCCTTATTTTATTACTACACATTTACAATGTAGTACTTTTGCTATTTTGGGAAGAAAACACTCACCAACTCCGTAATTTGGAACAGATCACTATCCATCTCAGCAGACTCTATATTCTCCTCTCCCTCAATCTGGTCGAGTTCTGGTAGCATCTTCTTCATCAGAAGTACCTTCCGACCCCTCTGAGTCATCATTATTCTGAAGAAAACATAGGAGTCGGAAGGCACGTTCAAGGTTGTAACTTGTATCTCGCCATTTTGTGATGTCGAATGTGCGAGAAAAAAAAACAAAAAACCGCAAATTGACGTCATCATCAGAGACCTTTTAGGCGTGTAGAGGGGGTGCATCTGTTATTGTAATAGTTCGTCTGAATGATCTATTTCTCCTCTACCCGTAGAGATTTTAAAAATTCCAATACAATATTTGGGCCGTTTTTTTTTAATTTTTTGATCAAAAAATGTCCAAAATGGCCCAAAATCACAAATTTTTGCATATTTTCTCCAAAAAAACACAAACATTGACCAAGTACAAGTAAAAATCGTGTAGCAACCAACAATTCAAACTATCTTTATACTTTACCTGAAGAAAAAAAAATAGAAAAAATATTCACGTATGACATTCCTCTTTCAAAAAAATGCAGTTTTTTTTAAAAATGCAGTTTTTTGTAACGATTTTACTCAAAAAATTTCAATCTAACCCCCCCAAAAAATAACCATATTATGAAAGATCTATTCAATCTGGTTTGAATGAACTTATTTGCAGCTCTATAGGCATTTGGGAAGGTACTCAAAAAAAATAATTGGAAAATGGATCGTAATTGTCACGGTCACCGTGACGCTGGGAGAGTAAGGGTTAATGTAATTAAAACACTGAAAATGTTTTTGATTTTAAGAGTTGGCTTTAATGGCAACCCATGAACAGTTTTAGCTTGAAAGCAATGTATTAATACTTTGCTAATTGACAGCTAGGCTAAATAAAAGTCATTGGATATATCATAATGATAGTTTAACAAAAATTTAGACAAGTGAAATATGTGTTAGTAATATTTTGATACAATGAAAAAAAAAAAAATGTTGTGAGTTGTATGCTGTGGCAGGGTGCCTGGCAGTAACTTGCATATAACCATGACATTAAAAATTAAATTGTAATAACTTGTCATTGCATGCTGAGGTAATTCTTAATAGCAAATTTCTTAAGAACTATGCTCTCTCTTTGAGTAATTGTAAGGCAAAATACTTCACAAATGATTTATGAAGTGAACTAAATTGTGGTGTTTCTTATGCCTAAAATCAGCAAACTTTGTGAAGAGAAGCTGCAAGTATAGTAACTGCGGTGGGTCATAATGCTAATGTTTCTTTTTCTTATTATATATTTTTTTAAAGTCACTTTTAATTTCCTTGTTAAAAAATACAAAAAAATTAAGTTTTAGACAGGGACAGGGCATGCTGGGTGGCACTAGGCAGTTAAAGTTGTAGGGTAAATCTAGTTAACGCTAACTAGTTAACTTCGGGAGAACATTTATAGTTGGTGTAGGCTAAAGCTAAGACGAACAATGTTTATGACTGCTCAGTCTCCCTTCATATTTCATTTGGGATACCTTTCAAGAATTTTCTTTACAGATTTTGATATAAACAGTAACAATTAATTTTTTTAATTGAATTATTTCATTTAGACCAAACAATTGCCATTTTTGTTTAAATTGACTTTTAACCTAGCCTATAGGCCTATGCTCGCTGCCTGTGGTGGAAATATCCCCAGAGTACGTCTAATGTTAGCCTTGGCCTAGGCTGCCTCAAAATTTGTTAGGACCAGCTATGCCATGTTTGAGATTTGGCCAAAAATTGATTCAAATTCTTCATACGTACGCCCAGAACCCATGTATACAGAGTATAAACAGACCTATTCTATGATGAAATCATGCCAACGTCTGACAGTTATGCCAATCCAATTTTGAATTATCTCGCAGAACTGGAACAATGCAAGTGGTAGGCCTAAAGTTAGTGACAAAATGATTGAATGTTAATTCTGTAATTCATGACTTTTGTTTTTAATGATAATAACGTTAGTTCCGTCCTCCAAAAAATATAAAAATCTTTAAAAGAAACTTGGCTTGTTTTCATGTCTGCACAACGCTATTTAATCTAAACAGAAATGTTAAAACAACTCGCTCTCTATCGTATCTTGTTGTTTTCTCCTCCCGGCCCAGCCTGTACGATATCACTCAGTAACTGCCCGTTATGCATGCACTATCCACTGGACTTGCATAGTTGACCATGCTGGAACAAGTATGGCGTCCATATAAATGCATCACGATTTTTTGTACAATGACATGACATCACACTCTCTGGTAATAGTACTGTCAATGGGATATTTTTAGAGAATGAAAATTAATGGTACTCCTATATATGTTGGAAACTATTATCTAATACGTAACATATTTGAAGAAAATACATTCTGTCCAGTATTTGTTGAAAAATAACAAAAAATAGTTTTTCTCCCATTGACTGCAATGTTAACAGACTGTTTGGCAGCTCATTAGATAATTTTCATGAGATGTGTAACCTTAATAAAGGAGTATTCAACTCGAGTTACTCTCACATTCTTTTTCTTGGTGATTTTAATATGCCAGATATTGACTGGAATAACTGTACAACTGATAAAGTAATTAATGGTTGGAATATCAGTTTATTGAAACAATTAGAGAATGTTACCTTACCAACATATTATAAACCCTACTAGAGGGAGAGGATCTTATAAACCAAATATCTTGGACTTGATTTTCTCAAATGAGGAAGGAATGGTTAGTGACATTACATTTGGATCTCCTGTGGCAAAGTGACCATGCTTTGATAAATTTTGAGTTTAATGCATACATTACGGAAAAACCAGTTGAAAAGGTGCGACTTATGTATGACAAAGGGGACTACAAAAGGATGTCAGACATTTTGAATTTAGATTGGGAGAAAGAGCTCTATTTTGGTAGGAATAATATTAACTTGCAGTGGAAGTTGTTTAGTTATAAACCAAATAAAGCAATTGAAGAGTGTATCCCAAGGAAAAAGTTAAAGTCAGGGGACTATTGGAAAGAAAAAAAGCATACTGTTCCTGGGATAGGAAAACTTTATCCAAAATCAAGAGAAACAGAGATTGTGGACAAGATTTTTTAATATGTGTGATGCAAAAGTTTACACAGAGTATTGTCAAGTGAGAAACCAGGTTAGGAGCATAACCAGAAAAGTCACTAAACAGCATGAGAAATATATTGCAGCGAATGTAAAAACCAATCTATAAAAGTTTTGGAAATATGCACAGTCAAAAATGAAGACTAAAGTGAGCATACCAGACCTTTACATAAATGACAGTACGGATACCACAAGCAATGATACAGAAAGGTTGGTGTACTTGCTGATTTCTTCTCACCTATATTTATAACTGAATCTGACAGTCAGCTACCAGAAGTAGCTACCAGATGTAATAATAAAGTGGGTCATATATTGATTACACCTACTGTATGACTGGAGAAACAGTTGAGGAATTTCATAATCACCAGGACCAGACAACTTCCATCCCTGAGTGCTGAGTGAGCTAAGCTCAGTTTTATGTATCTCATTATCAGCAATATTTAATGCATCAGTTACAGTAATTTAGGTTCAGTAACCTGTGAATGGAAGCATGGTAATGTGACTGCTTTATCTAAGAAAGGAGATCGTAAAGTTGCTGAAAGTTACAGACCAGTTAGTTCAACGTGTATCATTTGTAAAGTCCTTGAATCCATTATTGTAAATCACATGAAATATAATAACCTGTTTAGCAAAAAGCAATTGGGATTTATAAGTGGCTGATCTACAGTTCTTCAGTTACTACAAGTACTTGATAAGTGAACAGAGATTCTCGATTTAGGAGGCGTGGATGTCATTTATTGCAATTTCATTGAGGCCTTCGACAAGGTACCACATCTCTGCCTAATTCACAAGGTGAGTATGTATGGTATTGAGGAACCAATCACAACTTGGATTAAATCTTTTTTACTGGACCGCAAGCAAAGAGTTTCAATGAATGGGCAATGCTGAGTTTGGAAGAATGTGACTAGTTGTATACCACAAGGATCTGTCCTTGGACCTATCCTATTTGTTTTGTATATTAACGACCTCCCTGATGTAATACACTTGGATACTGGTTTTTACTTATTTGCAGACGATACCAAAGTATTGAGAGCTATATTTAAACCAGATGATTGTGACAAGTTGCAAGAAGACCTGTACAGTATGCAAAGTGGACAGATGAGTGGTTGCTTTGCTTTCATCCAGATAAATGTAAAGTTATGAGGATAGGTAAATCTAATATCGGTCAACATCCCTACAGATTAAAAGAGAATGGCAATATACGACAGTACAGTATGTAGATTTTGAAACAGATATTGGAGTTACTATTGATAACAAACTTTCTTCCAACAAGCATATCTCAGAAAAGGTCAACAAAGCAAACTCTATTATGGGGCTTATACGGCGGACAATGGAGTATATGGACATTTAAATTAATACACTGCCTTGGTTAGACCACATCTTAAATACGCAAATGAGGTTTGTTGTCCTTATTTAGAAAAGCATATTGATCCGCTTGAGCATGTACAGTACAACATAGAGATACCAAGTAGCTACCAGGAATGTGAAACTTAAATTATTATGAGAGGCTACAGAAAATTCATCTTCCTACATGTACCTTAGCTTACAGACGTGTTCGTGGTGACATGATTGAACTATTTAAGATTTTAACCGGAAAATATGACCCAGAAGTGTCAAACCTCATATAACTCAAAGGGGATTTATCGACTAGGGGACATGAGTATAACATCTTTAAAATCCGCCCACCGCTTAACATCAGGAAATTCTCTTTTGTGCACTGCTCAGCTTAGTTGACATATGGAATAGTTTACCAAATTTAGTTGTAACATCTAAATCAATACGCACATTTGAGGCAATACTAGAGAGATATTGAAAAAAACAGCCCTTCTACTATGATTACAAAGAATGCATCCAGATTAACCCAATTAGACAAGATCAATTCAGCATAAATACAAGCTTTGAGCTGACAGAAGAGGATCCAGGAGAATCCTAAAGTCAGAAGAGGATCTCTGTGTTTGTTTTCCCCTTTGACTGAAGTTTGAGATCATCAAAAGAGCATTGTTACATCGCCGTGCACCACAACATTCCCGGATGTCTGACCTCGAGAATGGCCTAAGCTGTAGCATTATAGTTGCGCAAAAAATATCGTAGTGTATTTTAACTGTTAATTTTGGGTCATTCAGTTTTCTTTGCGGGAATTTACCCCCTTACAATTCTTTTTTTGGAGAGATTTGATATTTTTTGTGGGAATCCCGCAATCATGCACCTTAATGTGAACGCTGGAGACAAGACAACACATTACGGAGCACTTTCATTTTCTTATCTTAATCTTCCCCAGTAGGAGGCCCACTCAAATTGTCATACTTTTCCATTCATATCTGTTTATCTGAGGACTTTTACTTTAGGTTTTGGATTTTCTGACTTTTCCTTGGGATTTTGGTAAGACCTTTCCGAATTTTTCGTTCTCCTGCCTACACTCATCCTTTGCTTAGCCTAACACACACAGCACATTGGGGCCTGCCACCTAGTGCGGGCAGCTCCAGGGCTTCTCTCTATCTTCATCCACCTCCCATTTTCCCTTGTTTTTCCCCATTGTTCCTTTCCTTTCTTTCCCTTGCTGTCCTACTGGGGCACTTGCTGCCTCCTTTTCACCCCCACTTCTTATATTTATTTGTTTTTTGTCATTTATTGTTTGTTCCCCTCATCTTTGTTTTGTTTAATCATCATGGAGACAGACCTCAGAGCTTCCCCCCAACCTTCCGTATTTTCAAAAGTCTTTCCTCTCCCCTCAGCCTCATTTTCCCTCCCCTCTTCCTCTCCTCCCATCCCCACCACCCTTCACCCCTCCCCACCACCCTTCACCCCTCCCCACCATGGCCTAAATTCATCTTAATCTCTTCCCTCCCTCTCCCAAGCCTCACAAACCTCTTCCCTGCTGCCCTCACCACTTTTGCATTCACCAAGGCCCTGCAGGGTATCATTGATACCCTTGAACATGTTAAACACTCAGAAGTCCTGAGACCTCCTGGTCAACTATTCTACCCTAAATGGCCCTAACCGATCCCTGGGGGTTTGCCAGGGCCGTTCCGCAGCCCGACACGTAAGTCACAGACTATGAAATGGCCCTCGCAGATCCCCAGGGGTCTGCCAGGACCGTTCCGCGACCCGTTACGTCAATCACAGACTACGGAATGGCCCTAAAGGAATCTTTGGGGTCCGGATCCCTAGGGGTCCGGATCCCTAGGGGTTCGGATCCCTAGGGGTCCGGATCCCTAGGGCCCCTAAAGAATCCCTATGGGACCCCAGTGGTCCACTGAAGTCACAAACTGCGGAATGGCCCTAAAGGATCCCAAGGGGGCCGTTTCGCAGTCCATCATGCAAGTCACAGACTGCAGAATGGCCTTAAAAGATATAAACCCCATACTGTACAGTATCTCATGAATGGTGCATCAAATTTATGCCATATGTCGTGCACAGATGAGTCATGGTCTACATATGTTCTAATGTTGTGGCAGTGGTGTTGTGAATATTAATGGGCGGGGCTAACAGATAAATCCGTGAAATATAATTAATACACAACAGTTTTTGCATCATACTTGCTATGATATAATGTTGTTAATTATTGTGCAAATGCTAATGTTGTAAACATTTTTGTATTAATCTGCATGGTGGGTGTGGGCTTATGAATAAATATCCTGGAAAAATATTTCGTGATATGCAATGACACGACAGTTAATACAAAGTTTTATAATCAATCAGCTCATGAAGAAAAAGTATCAGGGCGCAAAATCTTTTTGTTTCTGGGTAAAGAAGAAGTGTTTTGCAGTCCAATTATTTTGATATACATATTTGTTACAGCTATAAGATATTCTGAAGGGAACAATTAAGATATCACCATAATTATTTATATTTACCATTCTGTTTTGTCTTTTTGTCCTGCATTGAACACTATTAAATCATGACTACAGTAGATGAAGTTTTTGATCTAGCAATGTGCAATGATGGTGTACAGGTTGTGCAAAATGTAGATCTACTACTTTTCTCTTTCAGTTTCACCAACTGTTAGGTGTTCTGGGCCAACGAGGAACTCTGACTTCTTGGTTAATGGGGACCCAATTGAGGAATACAGTTATGATTTTGACTGTACAGCAACAGGAGCAAAACCTGGAGCAAATGTTAGCTGGTATGAAGAACAAAATGGAGAGACTTCACGTATTACAGACAACATTGTTTCAGTTGGACCCATAGAACATTCATCAGGAAGCAAATTGTTCAATACATCAAGCACACTGACACATCAACTGTCATTAGGGATGACCGGCATCATATGCAATGCATCAAGTAAAGATCAACAGGTTGTTTCACCAGTCACTGATGTTTGTTCTTTTATGGTTTTGGAAAAAAGTGAGTAACTGTTTGATTTGATCTTTGCTTACCTTTAGGAATATCCTGTTGGAATATCCTGTTGTAAAGATATAAGTTTGAAGCTTAAGTTTATAACTAATATAAGTTCAAGATATACCATGTACAAGTCTGTTAATGGGCAATTGATACTTATCAGATGTGGACCTGCCTACCAGAGTGCCCTGCAACTTCACCCATTCTCAGGGCATTAAAGGTGATATAAAGTCTGACCTTTTCTCTATTTGATATGATAAAAATAATATTTAAAAGTCATTGGAAGAAATTTCACATTGTACAAAACAATTAAGCATTTATTCTGTCAATAGTGTTTCCAAAGATGTCACTCTGAACATGGCAACTGCATAGGGACACCATTGTAAAGGGAAAACATTATAACAATGAATGTAAACATTGCAGTGTGGTGTGTGCGTGTTAATAAGAGTACACAGTATACAGAACATACATGCATTCAATCCTGGGGTGGGTAGACACGCCAGTGCACTACAACTGGTTATCAAAGGCCGTGGACATTGACTTGGTTGTCGATGTTATGTCTGTCCGTACGTCGTACCTGTGTTCTCGTCCGGGTCATATTGAGCGCTTCGTGATAGCATTTGTACTATCATAACCGAATACGCAGGCGACGACCCCGTCATTGTAATTGTGTGTTCAACTCTCTCTCTCCTACAAGGTATTTACTGCAGTACAAAGGCATAATTCTGTCGGATAAACTGGAATACTTTGACACTTTAAATAAAACCAGATCTTTGGGGAAAATTAATAGTATTGGCAGATTTTATCCATACAAGATACTGTATCAAGGGGACAAGTTGAGCTCAGAACCAAACATTTTGCCAGTGATAACATATCCAGCTAAAATATTGTGAACTATTTGTTTACTCCAAGTCCTTATTAGAGCTGTGACCGTTTAGCGTGTACTCGCTACACGCTCGCAAATCTTGTAAACGTTTACTAAATACTTCATTGCAAGTAATCGTTTTTCATACATTATAGGCCTAGTGTCTTGCCGTTGAAAATCAATATTCATGATTCAAATCACACACACATTCGGCTGACAAAATTCCAATCAATGATTTTTTATAAACTCTAAACCCTATTAGCACAATCTTTTTTAAATGTGCGAATCACAAATGCGCAGTAATCACCAATGAATGGGGATATTATGCACTTTGATTTCACTAAATCTGAGTAATCTAACTTGTAAAATGCACCGCGAATGTGCAGCAGTAAACAGTGAAACTAACAATAGGCCTAATGTTAGGCCATAAGGCTTTAAATCCCACGCAATCAAGGCCCGTTTCATCGACCAAAAAACACTTGAATCGTGACAATCAGTACATTTACATGTAAATATTACCTGATGAGTCAAATAAATTTTGCAAGAAAGAAAAAATATTGCATAATAAATAAACAGAAAAAGGTTTTAACAAAGCTGAAATTCTGCATGCTTCGCAAAGATGGCGGCCATTTTTTCGAGAGGACTGATATTTCAGAACTTCGTGGTGGTGGCGTAGTTTTGAAATGTTTTACGGCGAGGTATATCATAGGCCTCAGTATGCAAGATTTTCACAGAACTTTGAAAGCCGTAGCCAATAGGACAAACAAGTTGCGCGATGTTGAGTTTAAATGACATTGAAAGGAAGTTATCTGTTCTATCTAAACTGAATTTCCATGCATATTTTCCATAAAAATGATGATTTATACTGTAAAAGTAAACTTTTTACGATTTGGAAAGCAAAACTCAGCGTCTATTTGGGCAATGCAGTCAGTACTTTTGCCATACTAGTTGCGCGATTTTTTAACTTCGCCTCGTAGTTTTGGAACAATTTTGGTGTATTTCCGAAAATTACGGTACTAAACTCGTGTACACGATACACGCCGCTTTTTTTTGGCGTGTACACGTTTACTAAAATCCCTAACGCGTTCACAGCTCTAGTCCTTATACACTTGATGATCTAGGAAGTAAAGGACTGGAGCTACATATAGGCCTCCAATCAGTTTGTTAGTGATTGGGTCTAGGAAGTTTTAGTCTAAGTCTCTCGTTGGGGAGACGTGCGTAAACAAGTTGGGGCAATTTCTCTACCCCACCCTATGATAAATTTAGGGACAAAATTAAACCAGTAAAATATCTTGAGCCATATGAACTTTGATTTTTATTTAGAAGTGTATTTGGAAAGGTATACCATTTCAAATTCAGATGAGCTGGATTAAAAATATAGGGTTTATTCTTTTTCAACCCCCAGAAAACCATTGGGGAATAACACGCAAGGTAAATTTGTGAGAGGGCTAAGCTAATACACATTAGCCTACAATAGTTCCTAATGACGATCATTCATGGGTGAAATATTAAAAGCTCAAAAAGTTGATTGACCGATATCGGATTTGGTTGTTCCTACCTGTGTTATAAAATGATCTGAGCATACACGAATGCATGGAAGGCTGCAGAGGCTTTGCTTGGTTGCATGCTTTCTGCCCGATTGGGATGTGAAATTGGGAAATTATTGATATAGAATTGAAAAAATGTAAAATTATTGGATATTTTGCTTCAAATTCGCAAAACTTGGCGAACCAAGGGCCAAGCACCCTTCATAATTTTATTGGACAGGAAGTAGGGGAGGGGGGGAGGGTAGTTACAATAAATTTTGGCCACCCAATAAATGAAGGTCTAAATAATTGATTTTGAACAGTCGATCAAGATTCCATGGAATCTATTCTTTTCAAAATCCTCAATTTTCGGAAATTTCCTTCAAATTTCAGGAAATTTCCTTCAAATTTCAGGAAATTTCCTTCAAATTTCAGGAAATTTCCGTTCATTTCAGGAACTTTTAAGAGGTTTTTCATTTGTTTTAGAAATTTACTTCAATTTTCGAGAGGTTTTCTTTAATTTTGGGCAAATATTTTTCAGTTTTTGTAAAATTTCCTTATTTCCATGAAATTTGCTTCAATTTTTGGGAAATTTCCTTCATCTTCGGAAATTTTCAAAAGTTTCATCATTTTCTTAGAAATTTTTTAGAGGTATTGTTCAATTTCAAGATGGTTTCTCCAATTTTTGGCAAATCTTCAGTTTTTGTAACATTTTCTTCATATTCGTGAAATTTATATCTTCCTACACCACTGACGCTATCACATGTACTTGTTTTTAGCTCCACCCATACACAGAGTGTATGAGTGGAGATTATCAAATCGAACGTGACCTCTCATATGTGCCTGTACTAAGTTTTGTTGAAAAATGCATCTCCTCTTAGGTTTTTACAATTTTGCTCTTGAGATTCTGGCTCAAGCGAGATTTTTGTATCAGTGATAAAACTTGTATTTTGTTAAGAGATATTCCATGTATTTTTTTAAATAAAGCTCTCGAAAGGTTTTAACAAAGTATCAGATTTCATGCATAATTTCGCTAAAAATAGCTCTTTTAGCTGTAGACAGTAATCATATTCACGTTTACGTGCACAGTACCGCTCTGGGCTATGATATTGGTCAGTTGGTATGGCATGTCCCCCATACACGCATGTCTATTAGTTACGTGTATAGACATATATGTTCAATCATATTGCAGTATTTTCCAATCAGAATTCGGACATTCTGCTATGAATATGCAAATTCTCGTAATCTTATTTAGGTCACGCTATATCAGATTGGATTACCGAGTTGTATAATAGGTCATGACATAGCCTAGAAGATAACGTGTGAAGTTCTTGTTTGATCATTTTTAAACATGTCGTACAGTAAGTTTCAAGTGTCAGTAAGTTTTGTGCTACATTGCATCGCGGGGCTAGAGCGTTATACTTAAATCCACTAACGTTAAGGATAAAGTTTTGTTGGGTTGGTGAACGCAGCGGCATTGCGTAAGCCGTAATTTGCCATATGGGCAGCAGATTGCCAGAAATAAAAGTTTGTTTCCAAACCTATAAGTTTTCGTGGACACGTGGAAGAATCATCGCTGGGTACGGTAGTATTCAATGGGGCATCCCAGGGCTGCTAGTAAGGTTGTGACGTTTAACTGTATAGGAAATCATGCTCCGTGTAAACGAATGTTAATTCAATTTTTATGTTTGTTTTTTCAAGTTTGCATAAATTCACGAAACCATCTAACCAACCTTATCATTTCAATCTTTACCCACTATGTCATTGCCTTCACATTTTTCACCCGGGGCCATATGCATAACACTAAACATTTCCACGGTACTTGGGATGGGATGCATGGAATGTAGCTAGCTTGTGCTCATGAGGAAGGCGCTAGGCCCAGGCTAGCACTCATTAACATAACCCGTCAAATACACACAAGAAATTTCCGACCATATCCATTCATTATCAAATCACAATACATATCACCCAACCACTGATCGGTGTGAAAGTAAATCCTACCCCCCAGTAAATTTCGGCCCCCCGGCTCTTATTTCCTAGGAAATGTGGGCCCCCAGACAATTAAGCCGTAGCCATCTAGTAAATTTGTTCCCCCCTCATAGTAAAAACGGTCCGCTAGGAAATTTGGGCCCGTCCCTTCTTTCCTATGAAATATAGAGACAACAACTTAATTCTTTTCCAATCTACCTATTCCTAAAGTTGGCCCAGAAGAATTTGCGTTAAAGGTTAGAAACACACAAGTCATGAATCAAACCACGGTAGCGTGCAAAGAAATCAAGAAAATTCATACGCATCGATGACCTTTGGCCTATCGTTGAAAGTATTCCAGCTTTTAAGAGTTCTAATGTGCAGTGAAAATATTGAAGAAATTCTCGTTTCACATCAATAACGATAAGATTACAGATTATTTCGTGTCTTTTAACATTTACTTCAAAAGTAACAATTTTTTTTAAACTAATAATTGTATTTACGGACGGATTAAATGTTTGCCTGGGTATTGTTATTGTTTTTACGACGGATTACCAGGAGTTTTTACTGGGATTATGAATTACAAAATCAGCACGTGTTGACATAAATTAATGCGGTAATAGCTTGCTCATGCTCAAAACTCGGTAATATTTTCACGCCGTGTGATCTGTCATCCCCACTTGCGAAGTCACACGTGGTCGCTATAGCGTTTCTCAACATGAGTAGTTATGGACAACAAACAATCATTCTTGGTTTTGGGGAAAAAACTTCAAACACTTGAATATTTATTGCTATATAAAAGCCCCATTAGTGCTGATTTGTGTGAAAATACATTGGCTAAATCATTCAAAAGCTATTCCAAGTGCACTAAATTATACGGTGCAGCAGATTAGACCGCATCACTGCTCTAAACGCATTTTGGCAGTGACCCAGATTTTTCTCGTAGCAGTAGCGACATCAAAGGGGAATTACGTAATCCCGATGATTATCATTACATGGATAGGATGAATGTTAAATATAATATTTCAGTTTTTCCTTAAGTTTGAACAAACAGAAAAAGCGGGAAGAACCAATTTAATTTCATATTAAAGTGGCCATGCTAGTTCGTGAAACTTACATTGTGCGTTTATATCAAGTTTTTATTTAGGTCCTATCATCAATGATGACTTGCAATCGACAGAGGCGGGCAAGGGGGATGTGCGGGCTTCAGCCCAATGATTTTAGGTGAACGTGTCACATGTCACCTTATCTCATTAAATCCCCCAATATTTTGAACGCTCAGCCACCCCTGATAAGACAATTGAATTCTGAAATGGCATGGGGTGGATGAGATGCAGAAATGCATTTTCATACAATGAATCTTTGACACTTCAGGGCCGTAAATTCACATCTTCAACGTGAAGGAGCATGCTTGGCTTCTTATCCAAACTTGGGGTCATAAGATACGAATTGAAACTCAAACAAATACCCCCCACCCCCAATTGTGTACTATTTTCATTTTTTTATTTTTTATTCTATAGGCCTATACTTAAAAAGTAGGGGGAGTATGTATCCCGGGAATCACGGCAGTACGCTTTTTCCGTAGCGAAACTAAAACTAAACAAATTGGAACTCCTATGCAGAAAAAATCAAACATGCAAACGTCATAGCCTAACATTTTTTTAATACATGTAGATGGTCGCTATTGTTCGTAATTTTGTTTTAAAATGTATTGTTCCAGAATATGCTGCACTTAAAGTGACCTTTGCTCTCCGATAACGCGGTAATCGATCCGTTACATAGTGGAAACCTCCATTAAGTCCTACATTAGAATTAATACAAAACGGGCACAACTTTTGTTAGAAGCATATTTTTTCAACTGTCACTATTCTTAAATAAAAGAGGTAGTACAGTATGCTGCATATACCCAGCCCTAAGTTCGCGAATACCGAGGGCCATGAAATCAGGTGCATTATTATATTTTTTTAAGTATTAATTATTTTCTCGTTTCTTTCTTTTTAGTGAGATAAGTGTATTTTATCCTTGTATTATCTATTTTATTTCTTTAATGTTAAGTATGCAACAGTAGTTTCTTATTTTCCATTTGCTTTATATTTACTTTAATGAGCTTCTTTTTTCGTTCTGCACAATTTTTAAATATTTTAATTCTTGTTCCTCGCATTTCAGATACTGTCATGTCTGGCATAGGAATCAAAAAGATTTTTCTTCTATTCAAATTGTTTACTTAAATCAAAGGAGACATATTCTTGCTTGTATGACCTTGGGATTACCATTATCAAACACTCAGGGCCGTAATTATTGGAAAGTCTCCCCTGCCCCCTGGCCACGCACCACTATATACCCAATATTGAGATAAAAATGTGTTTTAAAAACATGTTAGCCTCAGATGTGTGTTAGGGTGTGGTGCGTTAAGCCTGTCCCCACTTTGTGAGTAAGAACTCCGACGTAGCATGATAATTTTGAAGTTTATGTTGTACGTCCCAGGAAGAAGTTACACAATATCCAACAGCAGCAACTACTACAAACTGACAAAACGATATATAAATACAACATTTATAGGCCTACCCTCCGTGTCCCCGCCATTATGAGGAAATACTCCCACAATGGAGGTATTCCCCCTCTCCACCCTATTTAACAATTTTCTTTGTCTCCTGTTGTATAAATAAAATTAGCTTTCTCCACACGACAAGTGGCAGTTACACTTGTATTTAGCTATTGATCCCATCCAATATTTTAGTCTATTTGCCTACTGGGGACAAGAAATACCAATAAAAAGATACGTTGGATGAATATTACCATCCCACTCCCTGTAGCCACAACCGCCTCTGCCCAACGCTGTTCCTCCCCTCCCCTACCCTCCCCTCCACCCTGCCCCCACCCTCCCGCTCACCCTCCTGATCCACCCTCCCGATCCACCCTCCCCTCCACCCTGCCCCCTCCACCTCCCACTCCACCCTCCCTCTTTACCCTCCCCTTCACCTCTCCCTCCCCACCCTCCCCTCAACTTTCCCCTCCCCTTCACCCTCTCCTCCCCCCACCCTCCCCCACCCTCTTTGAAAACTTATATGGAAGGTACTACCATGACTACTGAATATATTAGGACGTGATGATTATGCTTAATAAAGTACACGTTCAACTAATTTTTTTTTTCTCTTCAATAATCTACGGACAAGTGTAAAGAACTATTTTGAAGAAAAAAATTACCAAAATTATGTACTTTTAAGAAAGGAATTTTAGATATACTTACCAGTTTTCCACTTTCAATCCCATTGTACAATGAAACTTTCTTCTTCGCGGCTAGAAGTAGATAAAATGTGTGGTCTTGCGTATACCAGTTGCGTATACCAGGTAGGACGTTTTGAATAAATTATTTTCACGTGGATGTTTGGAAATACGGAGATTTTTTGTTAAGTTCAAGGGGGAAAACAGTAATTTCTTCATCAATTATGGTAAAAAGTCAAATGAAACACAATTAGGGGAATAACTTTAAAACGAATTTCCTTTATATTTCATATGTATGTTTCTTTGAAGTCACAAACAAATTTGGCAGCATGATTTCTATGTTATGTTTCTTTCCTCATTAAACAAGATGTTTTAACAGTATTTGACAAAGAAAGTACATGCAATATATGATTTTTTGATCGGGATAATTATTTATTCATTTAAGAACTAATTATGTAAGAATAAAAACACCAGATATCAATATTTAAAAAACGATCGTACATGTCAACTTGACTTTCACACACTCATACGAGAAGCAGGAAGTGCATGTTTGCACATTACATAGTGAATATAACCAGATAACGGTAGCGTCTTTCACGCGGTGGATTAGCATGGGTTGCTATGGAAGGTCTATTGTTAAGAACCGACGACGACGAGTGAACACACAATTACAATGACGGGGTCGTCACCTGCGTAATCGCTTATCATAGTAACAATGCTATCACGAAATGCTTAATACGATCCGGACGAGAACACAGGTACGACGTACGGACAGACAGACATAACATCAACAACCAAGTCAATGTCCACGGCCTTTGATAACTAGTTGTGGTGCACTGGCGTGTCTACCCAACCCAGGCTTGAACCCAGGACCTCGTGGTCTGTAGACATGTATGATAACCGCTACACCACAGTAGGTAGATAATTGTTAAGAACCTGGCGAAGATCTCGCTTTATACTTGCGTTAAAAGGGCGTCCACTTATGGCAACTGGCCTTACGGTTAAACAGTTATGGACCGTAATGGTGACAGCTGTACATTTATGAAAAAATGCTAACTGTCACAACCTTAGCTGCTAGTTTGGCCGATTACCGGCTAAATATGACAAATTTGGCCATTTTGAAACATGTTTGGTCAGTAATCTTTTTTCAGTACCCTGCAGCCAAATGAAATTTATTTAACATTTATGAAGATTAATGTGTAAATGTTACACATTTTGTTATGTTTACAAATGTATTTTCTAACTATATGTTGTGATGGAATTTACCTATGACCTCGCCAACGTCAGTAATCAAGTGAGACATGATGGCACCATGCATTGAATGTCACATAGCTTTTGTTAGAAGCATAATTTTTTAGACATCGCTATAACATGAACCTCATTGCACCCACCAAAAACTAAGTCATTACTGAGAACCAATCTGACAGTAAATCACAACTAATAGTTGAAACTCTTGAATTTTTAACATGATGAATGATTGCTCACAAATGGAATGCATCTCAAATAAAATAAAATAAAATAATCAATAAAATAAAATGAGAACAAATAAAATTCTGAACTAAGCACTCTATGCTCAGTGTAGACCTCCATGTTGAAAAGATTGCATCAAAATCTATGTCGGAAGTTGAAATCAGCGGCGTAAGTAAACAGAAACATGCATGTTGCTCCCACTATTTGATAAGCCCAGGTGCAAGATTATTTCTTTTAAATTAGATCGTGCGAAAATGTCTTTCCTTCCAACAGATATATTCTAATTCTTACCCGAAACTTACAAACATTAAACTCCATTAACATTAATCTCTATGAAACACACACATAAAAAAACACGGCAAAATTCTAAAGAATCATAAATAATGCCGCTGCCCCATTCCCAACACCTTTGACAGATTTGTTTACAAATTGGCGCCAGCTGCGTCTGGACTTTGGCCTAGCGCGGTCCAATTAGTTAAGATTGGCACATTTAAAGGGAATATTTACGATTTTTACATTTAAAGGGAAATACTTACAAAGGTATATGCCCCCTCCCGATTTTCATGTTGTCCTCCAAATATTTAAAGTCTAAAGACATAAACTTTAGTTTGGTGGTTATGGAGTAAGGGACCGGAGATTACAGCGGTTAATAGCAATTTGGTGGGTACTCAGAATGATTTCTTCTTCTACATGTTTAATTTAATATTATCAGGCTACCGAATTTAGGGTGGGGGCATTCTCTTTTATGAAAACATACAGTAATTTGGTAGATTATCTAAATCCCCTCTCCAATTTCCACAAAAATGAAAGTATTACGACAGCAAGATGGGGCGGGGAAGGCGAGGCGGCGGTGGAGTGGATTTTTGTTATGATCTCTAGCTCGTTTGCAAGTTGAAGCGACAAACTGGGTTCGTTGAACTATTGATTTTGGGGTGGGGAATTCTCTTTTATAAAAACATGATTTTGTAGATCGTATGGTCCCCCCCTCCTCTCAATTTTCTTAAATTTCTCCACAAAAATGGAAGTATTACGAATAGGAAGAAGGGGTGGATAGGGCGGGTGGGGCGGCAGTGCCATGGTTCTTTGTTAAGATCTCCCCGTGTCAGGTTTCAAATGGCAAATTTGATCACCAAGCATTGAATTTGAGGTGGGGGAATTCTTTTTAATGTGAAAACATACTTGGTATATGATGTTGTCCTTCCCCCTACCCATTTTCATTTGTTTTTCCGAATGAAGATAAGGCGATGCTTCCATCATCCCTCTCCCGTGCCCAGTAAATTTCCTCATATTTCTCACTTCATCTTTTTTTTTTTAATGGCTTTCCTCCATTTTGAATGTTTACATAAAATATCAAGCATGCAGAATGTCTTTCAACAACTTAGCGCCATGGCAGAGGAGTTTAAGGAAACCTGTCGCCAGGTTATAAACCACCCAGAAGTAGTAACATGTGAAGGGACATGGGGACGAGGCGGCATATCATTGAAGAAGATATTTTGTTGTTTTTCTGACACAGTTCTAATGATTTAACGTTAAAAGTAGAATTTATACTGATGCTATGTGTGGTAATAATTTGCTATACATCAGTTTGGTGGCCATTAACTGGGGCGACAGCTCCTGCTCGGGAAGAATGTACCACTGGTTTATGGAAGTTTTTCATTTTTACTACGTGCAAGATGGAAGTAGAACATACATTTTCAAAACAAGGAAATAGCATTTGTTTGCAGTTTTACAGCTTTTATATTTTTGTTTTCTTTTATTTTCTATGATGGAGAGTTTCAATAAAAAAAAATTATCTTTGGAAACTTGCTTTGTTAAAGTTTTAAACATTTTTTTTGGACCAGGACTGTAATATTCGAATATAAATATCTGAGTAAGTTGATGTTGTTAATTTAGTTGTGTATTCTCCCATACTTTTTCAAGTGCGATTTGTACATATTTTCCCGTAATTTTAAAGTCCTAACAAGTTGCCGTTACTGCAATAAACCTTACAGCTTTTTCTGTCTCGTTTAAGGAATTGCGATTTTTGAGGTTGGAAAGCAGTTTTGCTAACCTTTTTAACTGGACATGCTTTGAAATATTCCATGGATCAATTATATGGCAAAATTGTTTGCTTGAAATTGTTGGTTATATATGTATCTATTTCACCGAGATTGAAATTACATACACAAATGTAGGTTACAAAATGTTGGAATTAAAAATAACAGAAAAGGTAAAAGGACTAATAATCTGCACATTTAAAAGGAAAACACTAAACTCGAAGGAGAGTAGAAACTTTATCTCCAGTTACGACTTGTCGTTAATAAATTCATGAATGAATTTAATTATTTCGATGTGATGTTCTAGTAATATTCCAATGTGAATATTCTGATCTAATGTTCACATGCTATTGATGTAGGCCCTAATAATACAGTACTTCGGTATGATGTTTCAAACTCTCATTGCGTTTCTGATATTGTTGAACATTTTTACTCCATTTAGAGCTCTCATTGATTACCTAACTGAACGGGAACGGCAATATTTTGATGTTATAATGACACTATGTTATAATGACACTAATATAATTTGTTTCGCCAGTGGCAATGGCTTGTGAAACTGAACAAAATATCTCGATTTTGTCATTTTCAAACTTGTTGGTGAAGCACCGTAAAGCGCCCGGTAAAACTCTGAAAAAACTCGCCTCTGTCAATTGCTCGCATCGGTACTGTATGTATGGGTGTACAGTATGTAGTATGTGTGTGTGTATATATGTGTGTTTATATGTGTGTCTGTGACAGCATGCTCATAAGCATGATATCTCAAGAACCATACACCGATTCATGTCATATGTGGTCAACAGATAGCCCATGTTCAGTAGATGTGCCCTATTGTTTTTGGTGGTGATATATCATGCATATTAATGAGTGGGTGGGGTTTAATGTAAATATCTTAAAAGCCTGATATTTTAACAACTGCATGTCTGCTGTGTATCATATTTGGTGTAGTTATGTTGTTAGCTAGTGTGTACATGTTCATGGTAAAAAAATGTTTACTTTTATTAATGTGTAAAGTGGGCAGGGCTTTACATGATTTTGTTGAAAAGAGCTTAGTAAGCATGGTATCTCAAGAATGGTAAACTTGATTCATATCATTTTTGGTACACAGTTAGCCCATGATCTGTAGATGTACCCTATTGTTATTTCTTAATGTTTTGCATATTAATAAGTAGGCATGGCTTAATGTGAAAATATTGAAATGCTCATATTTTAACAATCACTTGTCTGATTTGTTTCATATTTAGTGTTTTAGTCCAAGTAAGTTGTCAGCTAGTGTGTATGTGTTCATTGTATAAATTGTTGAATTTCATTATTATGCATAGTAGGCAGGGCCTAATATGGTTTTCCTAAAAACACCTTGTAAACATGGTCTCAAAAGAAAAACTGGATTATCATTATGTGCTGTACACAGATAACCCATCTGTAGATGTGCCGTATTGGTTTTGGTGGTCATTTCATGCATATCAATGAATAGGCGGGGCATAATGTAAGCATCTTTAAATGTTCTTATTTTAACAATCACATGTCTGTTTTGTTTCACATTTTGTAGAATTATGATGTTAGCTAGTTTTTACGTGTTCAAAAAAGGACAAACTGGATTCATGTAATGTGATGTACAGAAATATCCCAGTCTGTAGATGTGCCGTATTGGTTTTTGGTGGTGATGCCCTGCATATTAATGAGTAGGCAGGGCTTAATGTAAAAATCTTTAAATGCTCATATTTTAAGAATCACATGACTGTTTTGTTTCATATTTTGTAGAATTATGATGTTAGCTCATTTGTATGTGTTCAAAAAAGGACAAACTGGATTCACATGATGAAAAGTTTTTTTTTTTTTTTTTAAGCCTTACCGCTGCCACTTTTAACCGCACCTACCATACGCAACACCTGGGTTAATCCTGATGAGTGATTTCAATCACAAAAGTGCCTTGATTATATATCTCTGGCTTTGTGTAATCTTATACACACAAATAGTCTTGGGCTACTTGGCTGTGGTTTGCATGGGCATGACAGATAAACAGTCATTGTTTTGAGTGGAAACACAACACACTGAATAGGAAGTCTGGTTTGTAATTGTCATACATTAGTTTTCAGGATTAACTCAGGTGTTGGGTGCGGGTAGCTTTAAAGAGAAACTTTCGGCATGCGATATTTAAGACGATTCATGTCATATCAAATATTTTATGACATGAAATGACATAACAATTAACACAAATTCAATCACCATGAAAAAAACCCATTGGAACAACAGAATCGTTTGGTTCTGGTTATTGATTTGCGGGGCTGAATTAAAATGATTTACTGAAAAGAGCTTGTAAACACAATATCTTGAACGATTCATGTCATGTCAAATATTTCATGATATGCATTGACAACAATTACTAAAATTCACCATGAAAAAAAAGCATCAGATTCACAGAAACTTTTGGTTCTGGTTACTGATTTGTAAATCTGGACTAAATCTTTTAAACTAATAAATTAAATAAATATTTTATAAATGAAAATTGTAAAACAGCTATGTATATGCTACACCACCTAAGGTCATTCATTACACATTCATCTTAACAATAAGTCCCTTCAACAGTTGGTACTTTCTCTTGTTATTTCTAAAAGCTTGACTATTGTAGTATGTTGTTTTATGGTTTGCCAAGTATGTCAATAACTAAATTACAAAGGGTTCAAAATTTTGCAGCAAGATTGATTTTAGGGAAGAAAAAAAATATGCTAGTGCTTTAGGATGCTTGAAGTCCTTACATTTGTTGCCAATAAGGTCTAGAAATTTATTTGGTTGCTATGCATGTTTTTAAATGTATAAATGGATTAGGTCAATCTACTTAAGAAGTAATTTTCATATAAAACAAAGCAATTATTCACTGAGATTAACTCATTCTTGCACATTAGAAATACCAAAACTTACAGAAAAGTCTTTGGAGATCGTGCATTTTCTGTAGCTAAGCCAAAAGAATGGAATAGATTGCCGGCCGATATAAAATGTATAACCTCTTTCCCCCTTTTCAAGATGAAACTTAAAACTCACCTTTTTTGGTTACTTGCGTTAGCAAAGGAACCTATGTATTCAACTTGGCGTGTGTGTGTGTGTCTGTGACACTTGCTTAATGCGCTCTAACTCAAGATAGGAAAATCGGTATGGAGTCACATTTGGTAGGTAGGTCTGCCATATTGTGAAGATGTGCCCTATTGTTTTTAGTGCCCGTAGAATCACCTGGGGTCAGATATCGGCCAAAAATGGAAAAAAATGTTTTAGTGACAATAACTCTTAGTGCCAAGGTTCTGTACATTTGATATTTTGGGACAAGTTGTGTATGGAGTAGAGGGGAATATTTTTCATACAAAACAGCATGTGATTGAAGGTCAAGGTCAGGGTCAAAAACAATTTTTGTCAAAGTGCATGGAAAAACTTTTAGTTACAATAACTCTTAGTGCTAAGATTCTGTACATTTGATATTTTGGGACAAGTTGTGTATGGAGTAGGGGAATATTTTCATACAAAACGGCCATGTGATTGAAGGTGAAGGTCAGGGTCAAAAACATTTTGTTGTCAAAGTGCATAATATTGAATTTGGACTTGGACATTGGACTATGGACATTGGACTCGAATTTGACAATGATAATAACTCTTAGTGCCAAGATTCTGTACATTTGATATTTGAGACAAGTTGTGTATAGAGTAGGGGAATATTTTTTAACAAAACGGTCATGTGATTGAAGGTCAAGGTCAGGGTCAAAAACAATAATAAAATAATGAAAATAAGCTTGACGCCAAATAGTTATTGATTTGAAGAACAAATGATATAATTTATTTTTATGATTTACTTGAATTAAGTTTACTTGTTTTCCATTAAACACAGTTTTTGATAAGAATACATGGAATGGTATAAATAGAAGTCCAGAGTCCATGCCATGATACCTAAGAGCTGTTGAAAGACTAGTGTGGTTTCACATCAGCAAGGCCAGGAACTATCATTCTATTTTGCTATTACATGATACACTTTTATAACATTGACCTCGCTCTGTCTCATTGTGAAGTTACATTTAAAGTGTTATGGATATTTTTTTGTGAGGTGGTATGAATGATGCATTCCAGTGGGTTGTATTATTGGTTTATATATATTCTTAAGAATAGAATTTCTGTCTAGCAGACCCCATCAGTGTGATATAGTAAAAATACAAATTCCTGAAGTGTGATTAAATCTTGAATGCCACTGACATACTACAATCCAGGGTTTAATACCAAATGCACAAAGTATAAAGACCAATGAGCCTAAGAGCTATTTCAGTTTTGATTGCTGCTTATCATCTTTTATGTAAAAAAAACAGACACCTGAGAAATATATAATTCACCCCACCTGTTGCATTAAAAAACAAGTCATAAAGATGTCAACAGAAAGTCATTGGTCCATGTTGCTGACCTGTTTGTTTTTCTTTGCCACCTGTATTTGTTTAGCTTAGAGAGGGAATTTACTGTGTGTTGTCTACCTCCATGTGTCTACAGACATTTTCTCCATGCAATAAAAAGTAGAAGGTCACTTATGAGGCAAACACTAACCATAGAGATACACTATTTAATCAACCAAAGATATGTGTAATGAACACATCCCTGAATCAACCAATTACACTGCACCTTGTTTAAAACCAAGACTGGTAGAACACCAATCACGTTATCCACAAGTTTTACTCTTTGCATATTAAAAAATTGGCCAGTGGTGGTTAATTGGAAAAGGAAAATTGAAGGTTTTGCAAAATGGTTTCCGGTTAAACCAGTTTGGTTTTGGGTTTGGGGAAAAAACCCCCATCCTGCCCCCGAATTTTAAATTTTTTGCCAAAGGGGAAATTTTAAAATTCCCCCGGGGGGTTTTTTTAATTACTTTTTAAAAAGACCTTCTTTAATTTTTTTTTATTTTTGTTTAAGGGAAAGAGGTTTTAAAATTTTAAAGGGGGGGAGGATGTTGAATTGGAAAATGGGTTTTGGGGAATAAAAAACCCCATTTTAATTAATTAAAAATTATTAAAATTATTAAAAAACCTTTTAAAAAAATTAAAATTTCCCTTTAAAATAAATTTTGGAAAAATTTTTTTATTTTCCCCAATTTTTTTGCCTTGCAACCCTTTTTTTTCAATTTCTTTTCCAGGGGAAAAAAAGGGGGTTTTAAAAAATTAAAATATTCTTTTGTGGAAACCCGGTAGTAGGGGAAAAAATTTTTTGGTTTTTCCCACCAGAAAATCCTTTTTTAAAAAAGGGGAAGGGGGTTATTTAACCAAAATTTTTGCCTTTGGAAAAACCCCCTGAAAACAATCCTTTCAACCCCTTTGATAAACTTATTAAAAAATTAGGTTTTTCTACCCTGGCCTTTTTGGGAGGTAAATTTTTTTTCCCAAATTTCAGACCCCATTTTGGGTTTTACCCCCGGGGTGCCTAAAGGAACCCCCCAATTTGGAATTTATTTTAAAGGAAAGGGAAAGGGGAAAAGCCCTTGGCCCGGACTCAAAATTTCACTTTTGGTAAAATTTTTCCCCGATCTTGGGGCCCCACCCTTTAAAAAAAAAATAAAGCCAAACTTGGAAACAAATATTTTGACAATTTTTTTGGGGTTCTCGTTTTCCCTTAACCTTTTTCAACTTTTTAAAAATTTTAGTGGGTTTTAATCAAATTTTTCTGATAATCTTCTTTCCAAAAATGTTTTTTCCAAAATTTTAAAAAAAAAAAACCCAAAAAGTTGAAAAAATTTCCAACCAAAGGGACTTGAAACAATAAGGGCCCGATAAAATTTATACAAATTAAAATTTTCAAAAAAAAATTTAAAAAAGTTGGGTTTTGGGCCCCTGAAAAAAAACTTCACTACTTTTCACCATCAAAATTTGTGATCCCTTTGGTTATAATTTGTCTTTTGGAAAAAAAACTAAAACATTATTTTTTTTGTTTAAAAAATTTGTAAAAAAATTCACCTTTGCCCACTGATTTAATTTCTTAGGAGGTCACCCGGTTTTGGGTTTTAAAACAAAACAAAATTTTTGGGGGTTTTTTAAATTTAAATTTTAAAATGATTACCTTTTTAATAATTGTTGCTTTTATTTTGATTGTAAAGTGCCACTGATTATAGTATACTGTTGAAGTGAGTGCTATATGAATAGCAATCTATTATTATTATTATTATTATTATTATTATTATTATTATTATAAACTTTGGATAGATATTAATTCCAATTTAGAGAATAAATCTGGAATAAATGTTTATTCCAATTTTTTGCTTGCAACTTTTATAGCAATTTCATACCAGTGTTAGTAGATTTTGGCAGTATATTGGTATGTGTAAACCATTACGACTAGTACACACCAACATTTTGTGGTTTTTTCTTCACCATTTTGAAATGATCTTCATATAAGATTAGTTATATAACATAAATTTGCTTGACCACTGAGCTAATCTTTTCACATCTGCCCTTTGATCATATCTTATTATGTTAAGGTGATGACTACATGAGCCGGGTTAGAGAGGGCTGAAATTCATTCAATTACATGACCTCATTTAGGGGTGGATTAGCCTGGGTGCTAGACCGGGCTGGAATTTTTACAAGACAGATGTAGTGTAAATGCCCATGCATGGACTGCATATGAACACTTGGTATCCTTGCAACCATCTTGGCCTCACCTTTATATACCATGGCGTTACTTTGACTGGCCAAACCATGATAGCTTATGACAATATATAGATTCCATCGCTTCCTTACTTCTTCATACTGTTTCACCTTTTCAGTGTTGAAGTCAATTAGCTGATACTCTTTTTTCCATAATGTTTTTGGCCATTTTAAATCCTTAAAGCAGTAAATTGTGTTAATATCAACAGTGCATGAGCACATACAGTCTGATGCAGCTGTCCACAACTGACAATACAGCAAATTGGGTGAATGTAGGATAGCGATAAAAAAATACTGCACATACTATTTCCTGTCACTGTGATCATTGCTGACGATATATCATTTAATTCTTTTTTGCTTCAAAATCATATCAGCCTTGCCCTATTTTCTAGATGTGATTACATGAGCCGAGGTCAAAACCAGGCTGGGTAACCTCCAATCATTTTGAAGTGGCTACGCTATTTCGGGCGGGCTGAAATGCCAGCCGGAAACTTCAGCCCGGTCTCATGTAATCAGAATTTCTTTTAACACGCATTTTCCTATGGACCCAGGCTGAAATTTTGTCACGTGTCAAAATTCCTGTCAATCAAAACTGGGCTGAATTTTACCTGGCTCATGTAATCACCCCTTAGTTTTACCAACTTACCTACCTACGTCGACCTGCTTAACTTTGTTTTTCCAGTTTTTAATCAACTTTATATAAATGTAGAGAGTAATTTGGTATTTGTGATGTTTTTCTTCCTTTTAAAGGCAAACCGAATGCTACTGTGGTCACTGCTCTAATTCACCTACTGTGTAGACTGTACTTATACAAATGCAGTGCCTGATTTTAATATCACTATACATCGTGACAGATGTACAAAATAGCTCTTCGTCCTCTTTGGAATTATCTGATTTAGCTGAAGGAAATGCGCTAATGTGACATGCTATGTTACAAATGTAGTCGGCACAGGATCAGATACCATGCAAGTCTGTAAAGAACGTATGTTCATAATTAACTTAATTCACTATGCATATAATTTAAATCATTCTTTACCATCCTAAGTTAAATCTAATTTTCAAATAGAAGAATATTTGAAGACCTACATCACAGTACTCTGTATGTGCAAGGCTCAATTGACATTGCGCAATATAGCCAGTAGATTTTGGCTTTGATGCGATAGTGCTCTCATTGTTTTTGACAGTGATCTTATCTTGTTTGGACTAATTTTCTAATAGCAACTGTGCATGACTTTTCTTGTTTGGATTGAAGTTATCTTTATTTTTCAGTTGAGTTGGCCCCCTCCCCATTAAATATATTGGTACATTTATCAATTGATAAAGGAATTAAAGCATAACGTTGACTCATTTTTAAATTGGAATAATGGACACATATTTTGTTGTATAATTACCTAAATAAGTGGTGAATGGACAGGGTGGGGGAGTGGATCTGCTACAGCATGCATGGTGCTACAGGAAAGGCACTGGGTCTTTTAGTCCAGGCGAACTAGTTTTGTTCTACTTAAATTTCTTTATATTTGAGATAAATCTGAAACTTTACCATTGACATTTAAAATTTAGTAATTTGTAGTCATTCACCTTTAATTTTCGAACGATGTTAGTGATCACTGCAATTGTTTATTTATTGTTATTATCGGGATAAATGGGACGTTTTTTCTTTCATTTAAAACTTTACGTATCAAAGTTTAAGGAATTGGGTTCTGCCATGATTAATAATCGAACTAAACTCACCAGAGTGTTTATAACTTACTGATGAAATATCATTCTTTTAAATGCAAAAGTGAATCCTCAGCCCCACATTATCGCATGACTTGCCTCCAGTAACAAATCCACAATACCTGGCCCTTCACAGTAAGTTCCATTGTGTGCGTATAGATTATCGGAGTGTAATAACTTATGCCTAAGATCACTGAACTATCTGTGGGTTTCTTAATTGCTTTCTAGCAGAGTCTAAAAGTCATACCCGCCAAAATGGAGGTTCTTAGGTGAAAAGACTGAAAATTTGTGGCGAGGATTAGGCATAATGGAAGTCTTTGAAACAAAAAGTAAAATGTAAACTTAGTAATCTTGTTTTGTTAGTATACTCTTGTTTGTATCTTGAAGTTATTATAATGTTAGTTTTTTTAATGTGACAAACAAATTGCTGAACCAACTCAGATGAAGATAAAATCATGTATTTATTGTTCAACATTAAAGATGAAGTTATGATGTAAAGTCCATGTTGTAACATGTGTAAATTGCATTTTTTTTTTAGGCTCGACAATTCCAAAGAATAGTAGAGCTATTCTCTACTACCCTGCGCCGATGTTGGCATCTGGGTTAGTTTTGGTTAAAGTAGTCATATAACTTAACTTATGAATGGTGTATGCATTCATGTGACTTGGCATAGGGTGTAGTGGACATGGGTACTGATCAAATGAGCAAGATTTTGGGTTATGGTACATACTAATTAGCTTGTTTGCAAAACAAATGAAATATTTTTCAGCTTACAGTTTTGGTTACAGTTTCTGGACAGCGGTGTGCGGCCACGAGCGGCGTGACTTCTATTTAATTCTTTTCTTTCTTAATATTTTAGCCCGTTTTTCACTTTACTTTGCACAAATTTTGTTTTATGTCATCATTTTCAGATTTTCTCTCTGTGGATGGGGCTTTGTTCTCGGTGAGATAGTTTCCTTTTATTTTTCCCTTTCGTTCCATTTCCTGTTCTGACCAGACTTTTCGCGCTTCGGTACAAGTATACGGCCTAATATAATAGTTCCGCAACTTTTTTTCTAGCTGCCTCGGGTCTCGGCCTTGGTTTTTTTTCACGATGACAAACGCTTTTGCCTTGACCTTAAATCCTGACCCTCCCTCCCCTGTGACCCACCTACTACCACTGTGCCATTATTCAGCCCCAATCCTAAAATCCTTATAATACAGGCCAAAATAAAGAAGATAATTTTAAGAAAGTTTCCTCATTCCTAATCCACAAGGCACTCCAAGGCCTTGGTCTGCACTTCTCCCTAAACTCTCCTCCACCTCAGATCCGGCGATCTCCTGGTATTGCATCAGAGATACTCAAGCTACCACCTCCTCAAGATTAAAACCTCTAGCTAATACAGGAATTGACGTTACTGTCACCCCCACCATTCCCTGCTTACAGTAAAGGTGTGTGGTCAGGATCCAGGATCTGGCCTCACCCTTTTACTAATGAAGACCTCGTGAAGGAACTAACCAACCAAATGTCATGAGGCCCGCTGCCTCATCCCTCAAGAGAGACGGTGCCAAAACTCCCACTAACACCATTTTCTTAACTTTTTCCACACCAACTCTCCTCCTCCCACATAACAGCAGGCTTACCAAGGATCCCAGTCATCCTACATCCCAAACCCCTCCGTCATAAGTGCCAGAGGTATGGCTATGGAAAACTCCTGCCGCAGCCAGCGCCTGTGGCAACTGTGGAGCCCTAGACCATGACAGCACCTCCTGCACCAGCACCCCACACTGCACGTGTTGCAGTGACCCATCCAGCAAACCATCCTCCTTCTCAAAGACTGCCCCACCTGGCTCAAGAAAAACAAATAACCAAACTAAAATCCTTAACCCCAACATCACATACCCAGAGGCCAGGAAGCAATTTCTAGCTTCACTGCACACTAAACCATCCTACTCGGCGTAAGTCTCCTCCAACACCAAAATGCCCCCTAACACAAAAAAACTGACTCGCATACCTAAACAGACCTCACCTGGCTCTTCTTACAAGTCCAAGCCCATCACCATTGACAACAAACAAACCACATCCACTACCCAAACGGCCTCCACCTCCACCACCACCACAACTTCTCCCTAACCTTCCTTCCTCCTCAAAGACTCCTGTCCCACGTCAACACATCCTAATGCCAACAAACAAAAACTCAGCCAACGTGGCTGACAGTATCAGTCACCCAATCAACAAGCAGCAAACCAAGAAACAACCAATAAACAAACAGTCCACCATCCAAACCCACACCCACACTAATGACACGGAAGAGAACATGGATTGTCTGCTAATAACATACTTCCTGTCCAACTTTCAAAAATAACGTTTTAAAGAAATAGGACAAATCCAAAGAGAAATTACCCAACTCAGACCGAATAGATCCTCCTCAAGATAACCCTATGCCTCCTTATGGCGTGCAACATAAACGAAGAAATAACATTCTCAACATCATACAATGGAACATAAGGAGCCTTAAACCCAATCGAAGAAATTGACCTTCTGGTCACCACCTTCAACCCGTCGTCTTCTGCCTTCAAGAAACTTTCTTGAAACAACCACCATTACTCCTCAACAACTTCGCCTATCACAAACATCATGGGACGCCGACAGGCCTGTGGGGCGTCTCCATTCTCGAAGACACGATATCCCGCACAGCCTGTTCAAGTGCACACCGACCTTCAGGCCATCTGTATATCTATCTCCTCCACAAAACTTTCACTCTTTGCAACATCTATCTCCCCCAACACCAACATTCAGCCAACCAGCCTTAACAACCTCATATCTCAGCTCCTCCCCTTCATCCTTCTTGGTGACTTCAAGCCACAACCCTCTGTGGGGCTATGTTACCACCACCCCAGAGGCAAGCTCATCGCAGAACACTCTTCAGCAGCACAGCTCTCCTTGCTCGACATAACTCCCCAACCTACCTTCACCCTGCACAGGTTCCTTCACTCTGTATTGACTTGTCTATCTGTTCCCCCAACCTCCTCCTGATTTTAGCTGGAGAGTCACTGCTGACCTTTGTGGTAGTGATCATTACCCTCTCTTATACACTCCAACCTTCAAACCCCACTGACCACAACCCAAATTGAAACTTCGAGAAGGCTGACGGCCCCTTTCGAAACCCTCTGTGACTCACCTCTCCCCATCTCCTTGAGGATGACAAACCCATGTCAAACTTCAGTAATATCCTTATCAAAATCGCCACCTGCTCAATTCTCAAAACCTCCAAACCCCTAAATCATCCCCCCAACAACCCCTGGTTCTCTGATGACTGCAAAACCGCTATCAAGAACAGGAAAAGAGCCTCAGAACTTCAAAGTAACCTGACCACCCATAACCTCAACCTCTTTCGGATCAGCCGTGCAAGGCCAGATGCACTATCAGGACAGTAAAACTAACACTTGGAACAACTTCATCTCTTCTCTCACCACCAACACCCCACAAAGAAGATTTGGAGAATGGTTAACAGCTTCACGGCAAAGTGGGCAAATCTCCCATCTCCATCTCTCTCAGAATGGTGACCTTCTCACCGCAAAAAACATCGTTAACCACCTTGCGCCACTCTTTAGCAACATCTCATCCTCGACCAACTACTGCAATGCCTTCAAAACCAAAAAGCTTCTGATGAAGCCCGGAAAATCACTTTTCCTTCCGACAACTCTGAAAGCTACAACGCCCTCTCACCCTCTCTGAATTAAACCTAGCTACCCACGACGCTGGCTGTACCTCCAAGGGCCCAGATAACATCCCTACCAGTTCCTGAAACACCTCCCCATCAAGGCCACCACTACCCTACTCACAATCTTCAACAACATTTGGACCTCACACTCCTTTTCCCTAAATGGAGGACAGCTATTGTCATCCCTGTCCTTAAATCGGGAAAGACGGTACGACCCTCCAGCTACCCCCATCGCCTTAACTTGCTGTCTCTGTAAAATTATGGAAAGGATCATTAATCAGAGACTAAACTGGTTTCTTGAGACCAACAGAATTCTCTCCCTGACCAAACTGGCTTCCCAAAACATCGCAATACCCTAGACCAGTTAATTACGCTCGACACCGCTATCCGGAATCCTTTGCAAAAAAGGAACACCTTATTGCCATATTTTCTGACCTTGAGAAACTTTCGACACTACTTGGAAATACGGCATTACCAAAACTTACACCATCGCCTCAGAGGCCATCTCTCCATCTTTATTCAAAACTTCCTCTCATCCAGGCGGTTCCAAGTTCAGATTGGCACACCCTCTCCAACCCATACCCCAAGAAGAGGCGCTCCTCTAAGGCAGCATCCTCTCCCACTCTCTTCAACCTGAGCATCAATGACATCGCGATAACCTTGGCCCCAACATCAAACGTACTGATATGTGGATGACTTCACCATCTTTTACTCCTCCCCTAGCTTTCCTATTGTTGAAGTAGGCTTCAAACCAGCCTCGACCTGCTGCAAGACTGGAGCAACAAAAACGGTTTTAAATTCTCCAAAGACCAGACAGTGTGCATGCACTTTTGTCATTTCAACAACCTCCACCAACCTGAACTATGTGCTCAATGGTAATCGTGATCCCAAAGTTGAACACAAGTTCCTGGGTCTAACTCTAGACCCTAAGCTTATCTACAAGCAACACATCACCAACCTTAAACTGAAATGCAACAACTCCCTCAACCTCCTCAGACTCCTCTCCATTACCACTTGGGGTGCAAACCGCTTGCTCCTCAAAATTTCAGGCTCACTATTCGTAGCAAGCTTGACTACAGCAATATTGTCTACTGTGTCGCTCACAACTCATCCTCAACCACATCAACACCATCCAAAATGAAAACCTCGGGCTTTGTCTAGGTGCCAGGACCTCCCCAATCACCAGCCTTCATGTTGAAGCTAACTAACCCCTCTTTCTACTTAGATGTAGAAAGCTTAGCCTATCCTATGCTTTTAGGTTCTCACCAACACCCAGAACCCTGTTTACAACCTCATTAGGTACCCCAAATTCTCCACCTCTTTAATAGGACTAAAACCCTATCCTCCCTTCAGCTTACGATTAATTCAGACCTCTTCCATCTCGGCATCAACCCCACCAGTCTTGGCACCTTCTCCTGGCCCACTTTTCTCCTGGGCCACCCTCCCCTTCTGACCACCTGGGCCCTCCACTCATCACAAAGCTCAAACCCATCCTAACCTCTTCATCAATCTCACAACCAAGTTAAAGACCAACTCTTAAATTCATATCCATCTATACTGATGGGTCCAAAGAGGGCAACAAGACAGCTGCTGCTGCGGTCATTCAAGACATCACCTCAGTAGCAGACTTCCCGACTACTCATCCATCTTTCAGCCCAGGCTAAGGCCATTCTCCTTGCCCTCAACTTTATTGAGAACTCCCGCCAGCCACTTTGTTACTTTTCTCCGACTCAAATGCTTTTCTTACTTCTTTACTCGACCTTAAATGGGATAACCTCACTTGCCACCTCCTCCTCCGAAACTCCTTTTCCCACCCTCTGTAGGAAAAGTATTCTTTCTTCTGGCTACCCAGCCATGTTGGCATCCCGTATGACAGGGCTGATGCAGCCGCTTAAGCTTGCCTCACCCTCCTTTCTGCCCCTTTTCCCAAAACCTCTCTGACATCAAACCGCTTATCGCTTCCCTTGCGACCGCTGGCAAACCTCATGGAAGTCTTAAATTGATAACAAACTCCATGTCATCCAGCCCACAATTCGATCAAAGCCACCATCAACAACCTCTCTCGTGATTGACAACGCTCATATTACCGCTTAGAATTGGTCACACTCATCTCACCCACTCCCACCTCCTTATTGGCTCCCAAACCCTCTGCAAATGCCATTGCACCCTCACAATCCATCATGTTCTCCTTGCTTGCCCCTGTACAACCTTCCCAGAACTTCCCTCGCCTCCCTACAACTCAATTGCTGAGTTCTCCCAGAAAAATCCTCCGCATAAAATTATCTCCCTTCCTTCATCATGCCTCCCTCATGACCATCTTTAATTCTCCTTTTCCACCCCCTCTACTTTGTTTTTTTGTTTCAACCATGCACCTCCCCTCAAGATCACAGCTTTCTGACCTTTGTCCTTAAATTTCTCATTCTCCACCTGTTTTCTTTACTTCCTACCTCTAGAATGATCTGACCTCTCAGGACAATTTGACCTTAGTTGTTGTGGTGCCGTTAAGCCTCATCAAACAAAAAAACAAATAGTTTTGGTTAAATTTTTTGGTGAAAGTTTCCATAACAAATTATGAATGGTGTTCTCATGAAATTTGGGTATGGGGTCTTTTCGTGAGAGTTGGGTTTTTTTAAGTTTTCTCTTCTAAAGAATTTTAAATTTTGGAAATATAAAAAATAAGTGGAAGGGGGGTGAATAAATACATGATAAAGTAGCTGGGAATTAGGAAGGGGGGTGGTGTTTCATGGGGTGGGAATTGTTTTGGGCAGGGGGGGGTGGGATGGGGTAAAGATGTGTTGGCATGTCATCTAGTTTTCGTTGTGATGGCGTGGGTATGAAAGGGTGGAATGAAAAAGTGTATATCTGGTTTTCAGGTGTGATTGAGGGAAAGGAGGGATGACATTTGGCAGGTTGGAAATTGGGGCAGTTCAGAATATTATTAGCAGTGTGGGGATTTTTTTCGTTTAATGTTAAGTTTGTCATACGAAAGCAATTTATATGATAATTTTGCTTAATGTTTTGTACATTTTCATGTTGTTTGTTTTTGTTTGAAACATTTTCAAATTTGGGAAGTTGTATTAAAATTTCAAGATGAGTTCTGGGAAGTTTGGGGAGTTGGGGGGTGGGGTTTGGGGAAAAATGACATTTTTTTATTGTCATTCCCAAGATGGGCCTCCTTTCTTTGTTATTAAATTGATAGAACAAAAAAGGTGGTGTAGTTATAAAAACTGAGCTTTTCATTTTCGAGTTACTGCATGGGGGAGGTCCTTTAGCTTGTTTTTGTTATGAGATTTTGAACCTATGTAAAGGCGACCCCGTCCCCCACAGATTTTCCAGATTTTCAGAAATGTTGGTTTTTTTAAAATTCATCAGAAAATGTTAAAGTTGCCCAGAGTTCCCAGAAAAAAAAAAAGTTTTTTCAGATATCCTTAGGAAGGTTAGAATTTCTTATAAAATGTTAGTTTTTAAAGATAATTTAAAATAGGATTGAAGCTGTTTTTAAAAAAAAATCTACAAAAAATTTGATATTTTTTTTAGAAGATAAGTAAAAAGATATAATGTTCCAAATTCCAAAATCTTTAAGTCTCTGTGTATTTTTAATTTAGAATTTTAAAAATTTTTCAAAATATTTAAAAAATTTATAGGGATGATTTTTTAAACTCTACCTTTTTTATTTTTCCCCTTTATAAAGTTGTAAAAATATTTTAAAATTTTTTTATTTTTGTTTGTCAATTTCGGATTTATTGTATAAAAATAGGGAGATTGGGAAAGGGGGGGCCAAAGGAAAGATTTAATATTTACTATTTGATATGCAAGGGGTTTTACATAATTATTTGACTCCACCTTTTTTCTTATTTAACAGTTTTATAAAAATTATTATATGAACGATTTTTCACATAGTATGCCAATCAGGACTGATAGCTAGGATGAGACTATTTATGGACAGGATCCCCTCGAAAAGGGGGGGATGCCATGTCTGATGCCATGGGACAGGTTGATAGGAAGGGGGTGGTCGGGTAGCAGGACATGGGGTGGTGGGACATGGGGGGGATCCATGTGTCATAGGAGGGAACCCTGGGACATTGGTGGTGACGGGGACATGGCATGTTGGGGGACTGGGTGATGCCATGGGGGTTTTGGGTTTCCAAGGGGAATGGATGGAATGTCATGGGACATTTGGGATATATGGTTTGAAGGATGCCATGGACATGGGGTGGGATCCATGGGGGAACAGGTGAATACCAGGGGACATGGGGGGACCCCGGAAACAGTGTGACATAGGTTGGGATTTTTGGGAATAAGGTAATAAAAATTTATAAGGTAGGATGTCAGGGTTAATAGGGTGGGGGCCCATGTGGGAATAGGTGGGAGGCCATGGGGATAAGGGAGGGATGCCAAGGGACAAAAAGGGGGATGTCAGTAATTGGGGGAAACCCATTGGAACATATGGGGGATGCCATATGGAACATCAGGTAAGTCATTTGATGCGACAGGGGGGGGAGCAATGTGGGACATAGGGGGGGAATGTCATTTTCATGGGTTGGGATTAATGGGACATACATGAGGATGGGATCCATGGGTCATGGGGGGGATGCCATGGGACATATGGTGGAATGCCATGGGGACATGGGGGGAACCATGTGAGACACTGATGGTGGTTTGCCATGGGGGAGATATTTTGGGAAGCCATGAGAAAAGGGCATGGGATGTCATGGGGACATAAGGGGGGATGTCATTTGGACAGGGGATGTGGAAATAGGTGGAATGCCATGGGGTCATAGGATGGGCCTTTTGGGGACATAGATGGAATGCCACGGGATGTGGAAGGGGGGGACCATGAAGATTGGAATCCAGGGGACAGGGGGAGGGGACCATGGGACATGGGGAATCCACGGGGGTGCCAGTGGGACTTAGTGTAAGACCTTTTTTATAATTGGCCTTATGATAGGGGTTTCAATTTGATGGGCATAAACCCATGCGGTATTTACGTCTATTTGTCTTAAAATATCGGGGAAAAACTCAAAGATATTTTGGAGCTTTTAATAAAAGGGGAAAAATTAAATAAAGCAAATAAAATGAAATGCATTTTTTGAAAGCTTAAGTATTTAAATCGCCACCCTACTACTCTACTTCCCCCCAAATGCCTTTCTCATACTAACTTTAAATAGTCAAGCATTGTCCTTCGCAGTTCTTGTAATATAATGGCACGGAAATTTTAGTCAAAATCGGCTTTTTTAATTAGATTGGGGTTTTTTTTTGGGAACAAAACTGATCATATTCTGATTCAAACTGAAAACTGATTATCATGTCATTTAATTAAAAAAAAAAAGTCATCAGAACTGATTGAAGAAAATTACCAAAAGTAGTGTTTAGTTCCAAAATACAGACTTAATCTGATTCAAAGCATTTACAAAAAATGATCCAAAAAAACCCGATTAAAACTGACTTGAACTGTACTTTATCTGATTCAAAACTGCGGAATCATCACAAAACTGATCAAAAAAACTGATTCAAGCCGATTGGAATGGGATTTGTACCGTTATAAAAAACTGACTTGAATCTGACTTTTTCCTTTGTTTAAAATGATTCAAAACGCGAATCAGATTTTTGGCTCCAGTAGGATATGGTTTGCAAAAACTGTTCGGGGCATGACCAGTGCCTGAAGAAAAGAAACAAATAATACACAGGGCCCACCACTAGGAAAGGGGCATTTGCATTTCAGATATGAAACAGGGGGAAATGAATGTTAATAACGCCAATAAGCAAATGGTTAAAAACAGAAGAAAAGTCAAAATGACTCAGGAAAACAAGGAGATATTTTCATTTTTCTATTTTTTGTTCTTTAAAAATGAATGGTTTTTTTTTGGGCAGAGCATTATGCAAAATTTGTAAGGGCATTACGTCCCCCCGTTCCTGAGATTTTCAGAAATTTTAAAAGTTTTTAAAAATTCATCAAAAAAATGTTAAAGTTTCTTCAGAGGTCCAAGAAAGTTTCTTTAGAACCCTTAAAGGTTAGAATTTTTAAAATATTAAAGTTTTTCAGAGATATTTAGATAGGTTGAAACAGTTTCTTTAAAAAATCTACAATCTTTATATTTTTTTTTTGAAGATAACTGTAAAAAGATATAATTTTCCAATTTTTTCAAGATCTCAAGTTTTCTTTTGTATTGATTTAAAATCCTAAAAATTTTTCAAAATATTTTGGGGACTAACAGTTGATCAGGAATTTTTTAAAACCCCCCCCTTTTTTGTTTGCCATTTGCAAAAGTTGCTACAATATTATGACCTGACCAGACTTTTTTTTTTGAATTTTTTCTTTAAAGGGGGAGAAAAAAAGGGGGGATGCCAAAGGGGGAAAGGATGGGGGAAAAGGGCATATGATTTAATATTTACCATGTTTATACACCAAGGGCTATATCAGGCATAATTTTTGACTCCACCTTTTTTTTTTATTCAAAAGGCTCATTTGCATATAAGTTATTATCAAATGATTTTAAAAACATAGTATGCTCAATCAGGAACGTAAAGGGAGATGAGACTTTTATGGGCTTATAGGGTGTCATGTCAGACATAGGGGGGTGCCATTTGGGGCATTGGTGATGGGACATGGGTGGAATGCCAAAGGGGACATGGGTGGGGTGCCATGTGGGGGTGGTGGGAAAGCCGCAGGACATAGGGGGGATTGCCATGGGGTGGAATGTCATGGGGAATGGGAGTCATGGGACATGGCATCCCCCCATTTCATTGTTTTTTGTATAAGTTTTTATATGAACACACTTTCATAAAAGTATCTCAATCAGGGGCTGTTATAGCTAGGATGAGACTTCTTATGGGGTAAGGGGTCATGGGGAAAGGTGGGGCCATGGGACATGGAAGGGGTGCCCTTTGGGGCATGGGGGGGGTGCCATTTGGGAAAAGGGGGAAAAAGCCCTTGGGAAAGGTGGGATGCCACGAGAAAACAGAGTGTGACATAGGTTGGGGTGCCCAATTTTGAAAGGTAGGATGCCAGTGTGACATAAGGTAGGATGCCATGTGTGACATAGGGTAGGAGGCTTGTCGGACATAGGGTGGGAGGCCATGGGGACATGAGATGTGGGACATGGGATGTATGCCATGTGGGACATTAAGAGGATGTCATTGGGACATTAGGAGGATACCATGTGGAACATATGGTGGGGTGCTATGTGGAACATCAGGTGGGAAGCCACCGATGTGGACACAGGAGTGATGCTTTGTGGGACATAGGGAGGGATGTCAGTGGTACATATGGTTGGATTAATGTGGGACGACATGTAGGATGGGATCCATATGGGTCTAGCGTGGATGCCATGTGGGGCATATGGTGAATGCCATGTGGGACATACGGTGGAATGCCATGGGACAATGGTGGAATGCCATTTAGACACAGTATGGTGGTTTTCCATGTGGGAGATATGGTGGAATGCCATGTGGGATGTCATGGGGACATGGGTGGGATGTCATTTGGTATGTGGGACAGGGTGGAATGCCATGTGGGTCATAGGATGGGATGCCCGTGGAACATATGATGGAATGCTACATGGGACATGGGATGTCATGTGGACATGGGGTGGGGTGCCATGTGGGAAAATATGGTGGAATGCCATGTGGGACATGGGATGGGATGCCATGTGGGACATGGGGTGAGATGCCATGTGGTATGGCATCCCATGGGACAAATCCCATGGGTCTTAGTGTGAGATCCATTTTTATATTTGGCCGGGTCATATAATATGGTGTCAATTTGCATGGGCATCGGGAAACCAGACAGTATTTCTAGTTTTACTATTTTAATGAGAACATATTGCACTTTGAGGTAGTAAGCCCAGGTGAATAAACACTCAACCAAGTCTTGCTTGTCAGTCAATGTATTGTATTAAACAAAACAGTCCCTGTTTTCTGCCACATATAATTTGTGATTGGTCTCAGCATTCCGTTATATTTCATTTTATGGACCTGTCACATTAAAACAACCCCCCCCATCAGCCATTATTAGTTCTTCTTAGTTGACTTCTTTTGGAATACCCTTTACATCTGCACACATTAATGGCTTCATTTAACTCCTCAGCTATCATGCCTTCATCCTTTGTGTTTTTAGGACATATTCTGCAAAAAGAGGATATGGTGTCTTTACACAAGAAATTCATCAGCATAAATCAAAGCATCAACATGGTATTCATAATTCGCCTCCATGTAGAGGTTAAATGATTACTTCAGCGGTCCACAAGTTTATCGTATATGAAATTAGCGAGGGGGGCTTAAAAGAGACAAAATGGGTTAAAACCATAAAAAACTTATTCCATTAAAAGAGACATTCAAGTTTAATGCTGTCTTTTCTCTAACCAACATCAAAGCACTTTGAGAAGATAATACTAGGGAATGGAAAGAACATCAGAACAAATCCGAAGACAGCAGGATGTATACTATCCGGGCCAGGTGTTTTATTTGAATTCAAATCTTTAACTTCTTAAGACACAACATCAACTGAAAAATCAACAACCTTTTAAAGGATACTGGAGAGTGCACACTGAGATAATCCTCAACACCATGCAAGGGACTCCTTTAAAAACACACAAAGTAGTCATCCAAACCTCAGCCATATTCTTACCATTATTGATTAACACCATCAACCCCGAAGGGACTCAACCTTGTTTTTTATTTGAAATATAAGAGTAAAGGGCTCAGAATTATTAGTCTTCCTCTTTGGACAAAATTTTTCAAAAAGAACTTTAGATCTCTTATCAAACCCATTGTAACTTTTCATGAACCTTGTACCTTGAAGATCCAGAGGACACCACTGTGTTTATAACACCCACTTTTTTTTTCCTAACAGTCTGCAAAACCCCCTGAGACATCCACACTGGCCATATTTTTGGCAGACTTTCCAATGCACAAACCTATTTACACCCTCCAAATTTTAGTTGAAAACTTCCATGCTTTGAAGGATCTAAGTCAAACTCTATCGAATGACAAATTATCCTGAAGTCCAGCAAAGCGCATTAGTCTTACGCCAGTTTAATGAACTGGAGGCCTGTGCCACAGATCCCCAAAAGATGTGTTGTTCCGGGTGTTTGCTTTACTGTTCTTGATAGTGTGTCTGGCCTTGGCACAGCTGATGCGGAAAGAGGTTGAGGTTATGGGTATTGGGTTAGTTTTGAATTCTGAGGGTTCTTTCCAAGTTCTGATGGCGGTCTTTGCATGCAGTCATCAGAGAACCAGGGGTTGGGGATGATTAGGGGTTTGGAGGTTTTGGGAATTGAGCAGGTGGCGATGTTGATAAGGATATTACTGTTTGATATGGACTCTCATCCTCAGATATCATGTGATGTATACCTTTAATGATCAGATATCGATGTACACCTAATGATCAGATATCGCGTGATGTACACTCAATGATCAGATATCATGTGATGTATACCTTAATGATCAGCGTGTGATGTATACCTTAATAATCAGATATCATGATGGCTACCTTAATGATCAGATATCATGTGATGTATACCTTAATAATCAGGATATCATGATGTATACTTAATGATCATATATCATGTGATGTATACCTTAACGATCAGATATCATGTGATGCACTAATGATCAGATATCATGTGATGTATACCTTAATAATCAGGATATCATGATGTGATAACGAATGATCAGATATCATGTGATGTATACCGTAATAATCAGATATCATGATGTATACCATAATGATCAGATGTCATGTGATGTATACCTTAATGATCAGATGTTATGTGATGTATACCATAATGACTGGGGATGTCATGTGATGTATAAATTTCCAATGATCAGATATTAAAAGTAGGGTTGATCATTATTCAATGTAATGTAATGTATAGTTTCCGATGAAGGTCAAAGGCCGCTAATGTTGCACCAATGTATGGAAACGGTAATGCCTTTCCCATTGTAAACACTATGACAATATCCAACAGATGCATGTTATGAATACAAAGTAGCGTTTGCAGCCACACTATGACAATATCCAACAGATGCATGTTATGTATACAAAGTATGTTTGCAGCCACACTAAGTGACAATATCCAACAGATGCATGTTATGTATGTACAAAGTATGTTTGAGAGCCACACTATGACAATATCCAACAGATGCATGTTATGTGTACAGAGTATGTTTGCAGCCACACTATGACAATATCCAACAAATGCATGTTATGCATACAAAGTATGTTTGCAGCCACACTATGACAATATCCAACAGATGCATGTTATGAATGCAAAAGTATGCTTGCAGCCACACTATGACAATATCCAACAGATGCATGTTATGTATACAAAGTATGTTTGTAGTTACACTATGAGTTAGTTGTCTGTCAACAGATGCATGTTAGTGCATAGCAAGAAGGTTTGTGCAGTCACACCTTCAGTTCAACAGATGCATGTTATGTATACAGTGAGGTTTTGAGAAGTCACACTATGATTGTTATCCAACAGATGCATGTTTTTTTGTATGGTTAAAGTAGCTAGCAGTCATTATACTATGACAACATCTGTCAGATGCATGTTATGCATAAATATGTTTGCAGCACTCATGACAATATTCAATAGATGCATGTTATGGGCATAGTGTATGTTTAGTAAAGTCATATTTTGCAAAGAATATTCAATAGATGCATGTTATGCATACAGTATAGCAGAGTTGTTGTCTTCAAGTTAATATCCAACAGATGCATGTTATGTATAAAGGTGGCAGCTTGCAGTCATATTCATGACAATACATCTAACAGATGCAGAAGAGACATGTGTATGTTGCAGTCATTACTCATTTATTGTTACATCCAACAGATGTGATGTTATGCATAGCAGTAGTACAGAGTTACACTCATGAGCCAATATTCAACAGATGCATGTTATGAATACAGCAGCAGCTTGTGAGCTTGAGCCACCAACAGATGCATGTTATGTATAAAGTAGGTTGCAGTCATAATTGAGCCTACAGATGCATGTTATGCATACAAAGTAGAAGCAGAAGCCACACATGACAATATTCACTGTATTTACGTTATGTATGGAAGAGTAGTACAGTGGTCAGAGACGTTGAGTGACAATATTCAACAGATGCATGTTATGCATAAAAGTATGTTTGCAGCCACATATGACAATGTCTGTCAGATTTGATGTTATGCATAAGTGGCAAAGCCAGAGTCGTTAATTATGAGCGCCACACTATGCATAGCAAAAGAGCAAGAAAGCCACACCATGATGTCATCTGTCATTTATTATATGGCAGGGGTGACCATGCATTGTCATCTGGCTGAGATGCACGTTATGCATACAAAGTATGCTTGCAGCCCGCAGGCCAGCATGATAGGAGTACTTCTTCCAAAATGATTAAATACTGCTTTAGGCCAGAAAGCACAAAGTAAACATGTGAGTGATCATGTGACCCACTATGAAAGTCTGTGTACTGTATAGTATTAATGGAGTCATCATACTCTCCCTACCATCTCCATGGAACCAGCATCTAGCCAGGACAAGTTCATTTAACATATCAATTGAAAGGAATTGTATCATTTATATGAGATAGTTATCTGTATTTATAGTTGGTTTACCATCTCATACATCAATATGTTATGGGATTGCACATTTATATGATATTATTGCCGTACTTTGTATTTGTATTGGCTCATTCAATCACATTAACATCAACATGTTAGATTGCATCATTTATATGACAGTATGCAGTTGTATTTGTATACAATTAATCATTACATCATCATGCCAGTGATTGCATCATTTATTTCGTGAGTCTTTCGAGTATATCATTCATCATACATTAACATGCCATGGATTGCATCATGCTATATGATAGTTATTAATAATCTTGTGGTGTATTGGTCATTTCAATTAGCAAACATCATGCCATGGATTGCATCATTTATATATACATAGAAGTCTTGTATTTGTATATTGGTTCAGCCTGGTCATGTTATCATCATGCCATGGATTGGTCATTTGGCGCGACATAGTTGGCCGTCTTGTAGCTTGTATATTGGTCATTAATCATACATCATCATGCCAGGATTGCATCATTTATATGACAGCACAGTCTTATATTGTCATTCATTCATACGAACATCATGTTGTTGACGTATCGTTTACAGCGATAGCAGTGCCACGTTCTGTGGCTTGTATAGTTGGCTGCCATCAACGTTACGATTCGTATCATTTATATGAGCAGTTATACGTCTTGTATTTGTATATTGTCATTCATCATACATCATCATGTTAGATTGCATCGTTTATAGTTCGTAGATATTGTCATTCAATTTACATCAACATGCCAGCGGATTGCAACATTTATGCGATATTGTGCCAAACTGTATTTGTATATTGGTCATTCAATCATACACTGGTCATGTTAGATTGCATTGTTTATATGATAGTTAAAAAGTTCGTATTTGTATATGTCATTCATCATACACTGGTCATGCCATGATTGCATTTGTTTATATGATAGTTATTGTTGAATCTTGTATTTAGAAGAGTTGTCAGTCAATCATACATCATCATGTTAGGACAAGAATTATTTATATGATAGTTGAGTTGTAAAGTCTGTATTTGTATATTGTCATTCAATCATACACTGTCATGCTAGATTGCATCATTTTGGCGACAGTTATTGCTGCTCCAGTTTATATATTGTCATTCAATCATACATCAATCATGTTAGCTGGATTGTATCATTTATATGACAGTTGGCCGCAGTTCCTGTATTTGTATATTGGTCATGCCAATTGTCATGATTGCATCATTTATATGATATTATTGCCGTTCTGTATTTGTAGCAGTTAAAGTCATTCAATCACATCGACTGGTTATGATTGTCAAGGGGTCATTCAACATACATCAACATGCAGATTGCATCATTTATGGCGATACAGCTGCTGTTGTCATTCATTATCATCATGCCAAGGGATTGCATCATTTATGACAGCCAGGTTGCAGTCTAGTAGATATTAAAGTCATTCAATCATACATCACCATGTTATTGGATTGCATCAGTTTCATATGAGGTGCTGTCTTGTGGTTAGAGAGCTTTAGCCGTCAACACATATCATCATGCAGATTGCACATTTCATAAGATATTAGTTGCCGTCTTTGTATTTGCATACGTCATTCAAATAGAAGCACAACATGCTAGATTAAATATTTATATGATATTATTGCCGCTCCAGTAGGCAGTTGGCTTACTCAATCATTACTGAAAACATGCCATGGGATTGCATCACGCGATATTATTGTCGTTCCGTATTAGATATTGTCATTCAATCATACATCATCATGTTATGGATGTAATGAGCTATATGATACAGTTGTGTGCCCAGATGAGTTTGCTGATTACCATGTTACGGGATTGCATCATTTACAGCGATATTGTTGCCGCCTTGTAATAGAGCATGTCTTCGGTCATGCCGAGCGGGATTGCATCATTTATATGATAGTTGCCGTCTTTTGCAGCTTGGGGGAGTATTGTCATTCAATCATACACGAACAAGGTGGACGTATCATTTATGGCATATTATTAAAATGTCTTGTATGAGTGTTGGTTCAATCATGCTGCCATCAATCATGCCATGGATTCGTATCATTTACATGATATTAGTTGCCGTCTGTATTTGGGAGGTTGGAAAACATTCAATCACAAGCATCGTCGGCGCTAGATTGCATCAGTTTATATGAAGACATTAAATAAACTGTATTGTCGGCTATTCAATCATACATCATCATGCCATGGGATTTAATATTTATATGGAGCACAGCCGTACCTTGTATTTGGGAGAGTTGTCATTCACCGCTACATCATCATGCCATGGATTACCACGGCGATATATTGCCGTTCCTGTATTTGTAGCAGTTGTCGGCTCAATTGCTGTTATCAACGCGTTATGGATTGCATCATTTGCATGATACATGTGCCGTTCCTTGTGGTTGTAGAGTTAGTTGGCTCAATCGTTGTTATCAATATGCCATGGATTAAACATTTATATGACAGTTATTAGTGCCAGCCTGTATTTGGGTTGTCATTCAATCATGTTAATATCATGCCATGGATTGCATCATTATATGATATTATTGCAACAATCTTGTATATTGTCATTCAATCACAAGAAGAACATTATGGATTGTATCGAGCTATATGATATTAGTTGTCGTTCAGGTTTATAGTTGGTCAGCCAATCATACATTGAACACAGCTGGACGTATCATTTATATGATGGTTACGTTACCTGCAGAGCAGTCGCTCAATCACAAGAGTCATCATGCCATGGATGGAGCCACATGATAGTTACAGTTGTCTGAAGTTTAGTATTAATACTCAATCACATTGTCTTAAGTTATGGACGTATCATTTATAAGCGATATATTGTTAAACTTGTATTTATGAGTTGGTCATTCAATCATAAGATGTTACGGATTGCAATATTTATGATATTATTGCTGTATTTGCAGCATTGGTGTCATTCATCATACATCACGCGCCATGATTATCATTATGGCGACATAGCTGCGCCACGGTATTTATATTGTCGGTTCACCATGTTATCATCATGCCATGGACGTATCATTTATAAGCGAAAGGTTAGTTGCGCCGTTCAGCTTGTAAGAGTTAAGCCCAATTAATATTTATACGATATGTTGCCGTTCGGTATTTGTATATTGTCATTCAATCGCTGTTGTCAGTCATGCCATGGGACGCAGCTTCATATGATACATACGTTCCGTATTTACATTGTCACAATCATACATCAATCATGCCGACGTATCAGCTTACGATAGTCGTTCAGGCTTGTATATTGTCATTCAATCATACATCAACATGCTAGATTTGCATCATTTATATGAGTTATTATTGCTCTGTATTTGGGAGAAGTTGTCATTCAATCATACATCATGCCATGGATTGCAATATTTGCGATATTATTAATGTCTTGTATTTGTATATTGGTCATTCAATCATACATCAATCATGCCATGGATTGCATCATTTATAAGTGAGTTGGAGCAGGTTGCCGTCTGTATTTGCAGGTTGGTTGGCTCAACATACACTGGTCGCTAGATTGCATCATTTATAAGTGATAAAGAAGTTGCTGCTCCGTATTTGTATTTATACGTCATTCAAACATATCAATATGTTGTTGGATTGCAATATTTATAAGCGATATTACGCCGTCTTGTATTTGGTGGTTGTCATTTCCACCATACATCATCATGCAAAGTTACGGATTGCATCATTTATATGATATTATTGCAGTCTTGTATTTGTATATTAGTCATTCAATCATACATCAATCATGCCATGGATTGCATCATTTTATATGATATTATTGCAGTCTTTGTATTTATATTGATCATTCAATCAATACATGAATCATGCCATGGATTGCATTTATTTATATGATATATTGCAGTCTTGTATTTGTATATTAAGTCATTCAATCATACATCAATCATAGCCATGGTATTGCATCTGACCATGTTATCATCATGCCATATTTATCATTTATATTATTGCAGCCTTGTATTGTGTATGGTCGTTACATTATATGATATTATTGCCGTCTGTATTTAGAGTATTGGCATTCAAACATATATCCAATCATGCCATGGGATTGCATCATTTATATGATATTGTTGCCGTCTTGTATTTGTATATTGGTCATTCAATCATATTATCAATCACTTGCCAATCGGAGTCAATGATTGCATTATTTATATGATATTATTGCCGTCTTGTATTTACATTGTATATCATTTATAGATGGTCATTCAATTTACATACATCAATCATCTAAGTTATGCATATATGATATTATTGCAGTCTTGTATTTGTATATTGGTCATTCAATCGCCACATCAATCATGCCATGGATTGCATATGACATTTATATGATTTATTGTCATTGCCATCTTGTATTTGTATTTATATGATCATTCAATTTATATTAATCAATCATGCCATGGATTGCATCATTTATATGATATTATTGCAGTCTTGTATTTGTATTGGTCATTCAATCGATCAATCATGCCATGATTGCATCATTTATATGATATTATTGCCGTCTTGTATTTGTATATTGGTCATTCAATCATACATCAATGGTGCCATGGATTGCATCATTTATATGATATTATTGTTGCTTGTATTTGTATATTGGTCATTCAATCGCCATCAATCATGCCATGGATTGCATCATTTATATGATATTGTTGCCGTCTTGTATTTGTATATTGGTCATTCAATCATACATCAATCATGCCATGGACAACATTTATATGATATTATTTTTGATCTTGTATTTGTATTGGTCATTCAATCATGCATCAATCATGCCATGGATTGCATCATTTATATGATATTACATTGCCGTCTTGATATTTTGTATATTGGTCATTCAATCGCCATCAATGCTAGATTGCATCATTTATATGATATTATTGCATCATGCCATGGACATTTATATGACTTATTCAAGTTAGATTGCATATTTATAGATATTATTGCTGTCTTGTATTTGGTCATTCAATACAGAGCCATCATGCCATGGATTGCAATACGGCGGCGATACGTTAGCTGTCTGGGATATAGGCTGTCATTCATTCATAGCGAATTATGCCATGGATTGCAGAATGCGCTTGAGGCGATAGTTATGCTGCGCGTTCCAGTATTTAGAGAAGTTGGTTTACTCATCATAGCACACTGCGCCAGCGGATTGCACGATTTATGCGATATTAGTTGCAGTTCGTATTGGTCATGTTATCAACGTGCCGATGGACGTATCATTTATAAGGATAGTTATTGTGCAGTCTGGTATTTAGTATTGTCATTGACCATGTTATCAATCGCGCGGATCGTATCGAGTTTAAGGCGACAGTTAGGTTGCAGCTTAAAGGCTGTCAGCTCATCAGTCATGCCAGCGATTGCAACACGGCGGGGCGACAGTTAGCTGCCGTTCCAGGCAGAAGCAGTTGGTCATCTTCACCGTTGAATGGCGCCAGCGATCGTATCATTTATATGATATTATTTGTTGTCATTCAATCACATGCCGAGATTTGTCATTCAACATTGTCATTCAATCATACATCGTCATTACGGATTGCATCATTTATATGATATTATTGCTGTTCGTATTTCATTTATTTAAGGATTGTCATTCACCATGTTGATTGTCTCATTTATATGACATATTGGCCTGTATTTGTATTAGTCATTCACATCATCATGCTATGACGAATATTTATATGACATTATTGCTGTTGTATTTGTAGCTGAGTATTAGTTGCAATCATTTATCATGATAGATTGTGTTCCTTTATCATTTGCGATATTCATCATGTTAGATTGCATTTATTTCATATGAGATACAGTTGTTTTATTTGTAGTTGTCATTCACCATACATTGGACGTTAGGGATTGCATCATTTATATGATATTATTGCAGTTCCTGTATTTATTGTCATTTCAATCATACATCAATCATGCCATGATTGCAATATTTATATGATATTATGTTGCAGTTCCTGTATTTGTATATTGGTCATTCAATCATACATCCAATCATTTCCATGGATTGCATCATTTTATTTGATATTATCACACATGCAGTCTTGTATTATTGCATATTAGTCATTCAATCATACATCAATCATTTATATGACCATTTGTGTATTGTCATTCACCATGCATCATCATTTATATGATATTAATTTGCCATCGTCATGCTATTTGTATATTGGTCATTCAATCATACATCAATCATGCCATGGATTGCATCATTTATATGATATTATTGCCGTCTTGTATTGGTATATTAGTCATTTGCAATCATTTGTACATCAATTAATCACATCACATCATAGATTGCATTTTATATGACATCAGTTTATTTGTGTATTGTCGGCTCATTATTGCCGTCTTGTATTTGTATATTAGTCATTCAATACCTGTGATATTATTGCCGTCTGTATTTGTATAGTTGGTTGGCTCAATCATGCTCATGATTGCATCATTTATATGATTTAAATGTCATTTATATTGACATCATCATGAAGATCATTTATGATATTTTTTTTATTTGTTGGTCAATCATCTGCACCATACATCAACCATGATTGCATATTTATATGATTGCATTGTATATTGGTTGCATTTAAGGCGATATTTATTGACATTGCCGTTCTGTATTTGGGGAGAAGTTGGTCATTCAATTCATACATCAACATGTTGCTGGACTGCAATATTTATATGATATTACTGTAGCCTTGTATTAGAGAGTTGGTTTGTCAATCATACATTGTCATGTTGGACGTATCATTTATATGAGTACATGTGTCTAGTTAAACAGCTCAATTGCAGCAGTCAATACAAATATGGGATTGCATCATTTATGATACATTGTGTTATAGTTGGTTATCATACACAGTCATGCCATGATTTCTAACAGCTTCATATGACAGTTATTAAAGCATCTTGTGGCTTACATGTTTATTTAACATGATTGATGTATGATTGAATGACCAATATACAAATACAAGACGGCAATAATATCATATAAATGATGCAATCCATGGCATGATTGATGTATGATTGAATGACCAATATACAAATACAAGACGGCAATAATATCATATAAATGATGCAATCCATGGCATGATTGATGTATGATTGAATGACCAATATACAAATACAAATACAAGACAATCCATGGCAATAATATCATATAAATGATGCAATCCATGGCATGATTGATGTATGATTGAATGACCAATATACAAATACAAGACGGCAATAATATCATATAAATGATGCAATCCATGGCATGATTGATGTATGATTGAATGACCAATATACAAATACAAGACGGCAATAATATCATATAAATGATGCAATCCATGGCATGATTGATGTATGATTGAATGACCAATATACAAATACAAGACTGCAATAATATCATATAAATGATGCAATCCATGGCATGATTGATGTATGATTGAATGACCAATATACAAATACAAGATTGGCAATAATATACATATAAATGATGCAATCCATGATTGAATGCATGATTGATGTATGATTGAATGACCAATATACAAATACAAGACGGCAATAATATCATATAAATGATGCAATCCATGGCATGATTGATGTATGATTGAATGACCAATATACAAATACAAGACGGCAATAATATCATATAAATGATGCAATCCATGGCATGATTGATGTATGATTGAATGACCAATATACAAATACAAGACGGCAATAATATCATATAAATGATGCAATCCATGGCATGATTGATGTATGATTGAATGACCAATATACAAATACAAGACGGCAATAATATCATATAAATGATGCAATCCATGGCATGATTGATGTATGATTGAATGACCAATATACAAATACAAGACGGCAATAATATCATATAAATGATGCAATCCATGGCATGATTGATGTATGATTGAATGACCAATATACAAATACAAGACTGCAATAATATCATATAAATGATGCAATCCATGGCATGATTGATGTATGATTGAATGACCAATATACAAATACAAGACGGCAATAATATCATATAAATGATGCAATCCATGGCATGATTGATGTATGATTGAATGACCAATATACAAATACAAGACTGCAATAATATCATATAAATGATGCAATCCATGGCATGATTGATGTATGATTGAATGACCAATATACAAATACAAGACGGCAATAATATCATATAAATGATGCAATCCATGGATTGATGTATGATTGATGTATGATTGAATAAATGATGCAATATACAAATTGAATGACCAATATACAAATATCATATAAATGATGCAATCCATGGCATGATTGATGTATGATTGAATGACAAAATACAAGAATATCATATAAATGATGCAATCCATGGCATGATTGATGTATGATTGAATGACCAATATACAAATACAAGACGGCAATAATATCATATAAATGATGCAATCCATGGCATGATTGATGTATGATTGAATGACCAATATACAAATACAAGACTGCAATAATATCATATAAATGATGCAATCCATGGCATGATTGATGTATGATTGAATGACCAATATACAAATACAAGACGGCAATAATATCATATAAATGATGCAATCCATGGCATGATTGATGTATGATTGAATGACCAATATACAAATACAAGACGGCAATAATATCATATAAATGATGCAATCCATGGCATGATTGATGTATGATTGAATGACCAATATACAAATACAAGACGGCAATAATATCATATAAATGATGCAATCCATGGCATGATTGATGTATGATTGAATGACCAATATACAAATACAAGACTGCAATAATATCATATAAATGATGCAATCCATGGCATGATTGATGTATGATTGAATGACCAATATACAAATACAAGACTAGGCAATAATATCATATAAATGATGCAATCCATGGCATGATTGATGTATGATTGAATGACCAATATACAAATACAAGACGGCAATAATATCATATAAATGATGCAATCCATGGCATGATTGATGTATGATTGAATGACCAATATACAAATACAAGACGGCAATAATATCATATAAATGATGCAATCCATGGCATGATTGATGTATGATTGAATGACCAATATACAAATACAAGACTGCAATAATATCATATAAATGATGCAATCCATGGCATGATTGATGTATGATTGAATGACCAATATACAAATACAAGACTGCAATAATATCATATAAATGATGCAATCCATGGCATGATTGATGTATGATTGAATGACCAATATACAAATACAAGACGGCAATAATATCATATAAATGATGCAATCCATGGCATGATTGATGTATGATTGAATGACCAATATACAAATACAAGACTGGCAATAATATCATATAAATGATGCAATCAATCCATGGCATGATTGATGTATGATTGAATGACCAATATACAAATACAAGACGGCAATAATATCATATAAATGATGCAATCCATGGCATGATTGATGTATGATTGAATGACCAATATACAAATACAAGACTGCAATAATATCATATAAATGATGCAATCCATGGCATGATTGATGTATGATTGAATGACCAATATACAAATACAAGACTGCAATAATATCATATAAATGATGCAATCCATGGCATGATTGATGTATGATTGAATGACCAATATACAAATACAAGACGGCAATAATATCATATAAATGATGCAATCCATGGCATGATTGATGTATGATTGAATGACCAATATACAAATACAAGACAATAATATCATATAAATGATGCAATCCATGGCAATAATATCATATAAATGATGCAATCCATGGCATGATTGATGTATGATTGAATGACCAATATACAAATACAAGACTGCAATAATATCATATAAATGATGCAATCCATGGCATGATTGATGTATGATTGAATGACCAATATACAAATACAAGACTGCAATAATATCATATAAATGATGCAATCCATGGCATGATTGATGTATGATTGAATGACCAATATACAAATACAAGACTGCAATAATATCATATAAATGATGCAATCCATGGCATGATTGATGTATGATTGAATGACCAATATACAAATACAAGACGGCAATAATATCATATAAATGATGCAATCCATGGCATGATTGATGTATGATTGAATGACCAATATACAAATACAAGACTGCAATAATATATCATATAAATGATGCAATCCATGGCATGATTGATGTATGATTGAATGACCAATATACAAATACAAGACGGCAATAATATCATATAAATGATGCAATCCATGGCATGATTGATGTATGATTGAATGACCAATATACAAATACAAGACGGCAATAATATCATATAAATGATGCAATCCATGGCATGATTGATGTATGATTGAATGACCAATATACAAATACAAGACTGCAATAATATCATATAAATGATGCAATCCATGGCATGATTGATGTATGATTGAATGACCAATATACAAATACAAGACTAATATCATATAAATGGCAATAATATCATATAAATGATGCAATCCATGGCATGATTGATGTATGATTGAATGACCAATATACAAATACAAGACTGCAATAATTGATCATATAAATGATGCAATCCATATAAATGATGCAATTGATGATTGATGATTGAATGACCAATATACAAATACAAGACTGCAATAATATCATATAAATGATGCAATCCATGGCATGATTGATGTATGATTGAATGACCAATATACAAATACAAGACTGCAATAATATCATATAAATGATGCAATATGAAATGATGCAATATACAAATACAAGACGCATGATTGATGTTGATGCATGATGATTGAATGATTGAATGACAATATACAAATACAAGACTGCAATAATATCATATAAATGATGCAATCCATGGCATGATTGATGTATGATTGAATGACCAATATACAAATACAAGACGGCAATAATATCATATAAATGATGCAATCCATGGCATGATTGATGTATGATTGAATGACCAATATACAAATACAAGACTGGCAATAATATCATATAAATGATGCAATCCATGGCATGATTGATGTATGATTGAATGACCAATATACAAATACAAGACAATCCATGCAATAATATCATATAAATGATGCAATCCATGGCATGATTGATGTATGATTGAATGACCAATATACAAATACAAGACGGCAATAATATCATATAAATGATGCAATCCATGGCATGATTGATGTATGATTGAATGACCAATATACAAATACAAGACGGCAATAATATCATATAAATGATGCAATCCATGGCATGATTGATGTATGATTGAATGACCAATATACAAATACAAGACGGCAATAATATCATATAAATGATGCAATCCATGGCATGATTGATGTATGATTGAATGACCAATATACAAATACAAGACTGCAATAATATCATATAAATGATGCAATCCATGGCATGATTGATGTATGATTGAATGACCAATATACAAATACAAGACTAGGTAATAATATCATATAAATGATGCAATCCATGGCATGATTGATGTATGATTGAATGACCAATATACAAATACAAGACTGCAATAATATCATATAAATGATGCAATCCATGGCATGATTGATGTATGATTGAATGACCAATATACAAATACAAGACTGCAATAATATCATATAAATGATGCAATCCATGGCATGATTGATGTATGATTGAATGACCAATATACAAATACAAGACTGCAATAATATCATATAAATGATGCAATCCAAGACTGCAATGGCATGATTGATGTATGATTGAATGACCAATATACAAATACAAGACTGCAATAATATCATATAAATGATGCAATCCATGGCATGATTGATGTATGATTGAATGACCAATATACAAATACAAGACGGCAATAATATCATATAAATGATGCAATCCATGGCATGATTGATGTATGATTGAATGACCAATATACAAATACAAGACTCCATGCAATAATATCAAATATAAATGATGCAATCCATGGCATGATTGATGTATGATTGAATGACCAATATACAAATACAAGACTGCAATAATATCATATAAATGATGCAATCCATGGCATGATTGATGTATGATTGAATGACCAATATACAAATACAAGACGGCAATAATATCATATAAATGATGCAATCCAAATGGCATGATTGATGTATGATTGAATGACCAATATACAAATACAAGACGGCAATAATATCATATAAATGATGCAATCCATGGCATGATTGATGTATGATTGAATGACCAATATACAAATACAAGACTGCAATAATATCATATAAATGATGCAATCCATGGCATGATTGATGTATGATTGAATGACCAATATACAAATACAAGACAAATGACTGCAATAATATCATATAAATGATGCAATCCATGGCATGATTGATGTATGATTGAATGACCAATATACAAATACAAGACGGCAATAATATCATATAAATGATGCAATCCATGGCATGATTGATGTATGATTGAATGACCAATATACAAATACAAGACTGCAATAATATCATATAAATGATGCAATCCATGGCATGATTGATGTATGATTGAATGACCAATATACAAATACAAGACTGCAATAATATCATATAAATGATGCAATCCATGGCATGATTGATGTATGATTGAATGACCAATATACAAATACAAGACAATCCATGGCAATAATATCATATAAATGATGCAATCCATGGCATGATTGATGTATGATTGAATGACCAATATACAAATACAAGACGGCAATAATATCATATAAATGATGCAATCCATATACAAATACAAGACGCATGATTGATGATATGATTGAATGACCAATATACAAATACAAGACTGCAATAATATCATATAAATGATGCAATCCATGGCATGATTGATGTATGATTGAATGACCAATATACAAATACAAGACTGCAATAATATCATATAAATGATGCAATCCATGGCATGATTGATGTATGATTGAATGACCAATATACAAATACAAGACGGCAATAATATCATATAAATGATGCAATCCATGGCATGATTGATGTATGATTGAATGACCAATATACAAATACAAGACTGCAATAATATCATATAAATGATGCAATCCATGGCATGATTGATGTATGATTGAATGACCAATATACAAATACAAGACGGCAATAATATCATATAAATGATGCAATCCATGGCATGATTGATGTATGATTGAATGACCAATATACAAATACAAGACTGCAATAATATCATATAAATGATGCAATCCATGGCATGATTGATGTATGATTGAATGACCAATATACAAATACAAGACTGCAATAATATCATATAAATGATGCAATCCATGGCATGATTGATGTATGATTGAATGACCAATATACAAATACAAGACTGCAATAATATCATATAAATGATGCAATCCATGGCATGATTGATGTATGATTGAATGACCAATATACAAATACAAGACTGCAATAATATCATATAAATGATGCAATCCATGGCAAATACAAGATTGATGTAAATGATTGAATGACCAATATACAAAATACAAGACTGCAATAATATCATATAAATGATGCAATCCATGGCATGATTGATGTATGATTGAATGACCAATATACAAATACAAGACTGCAATAATATCATATAAATGATGCAATCCATGGCATGATTGATGTTGATGTATGATTGAATGACCAATATACAAATACAAGACTGCAATAATATCATATAAATGATGCAATCCATGGCATGATTGATGTATGATTGAATGACCAATATACAAATACAAGACTAATATCATATAAATGCAATAATATCATATAAATGATGCAATCCATGGCATGATTGATGTATGATTGAATGACCAATATACAAATACAAGACTGGCAATAATATCATATAAATGATGCAATCCATGGCATGATTGATGTATGATTGAATGACCAATATACAAATACAAGACTGCAATAATATCATATAAATGATGCAATCCATGGCATGATTGATGATTGAATGATTGAATGACCAATAATACAAAAATACAAGACGGCAATAATATCATATAAATGATGCAATCCATGGCATGATTGATGTATGATTGAATGACCAATATACAAATACAAGACGGCAATAATATCATATAAATGATGCAATCCATGGCATGATTGATGTATGATTGAATGACCAATATACAAATACAAGACTGCAATAATATCATATAAATGATGCAATCCATGGCATGATTGATGTATGATTGAATGACCAATATACAAATACAAGACGGCAATAATATCATATAAATGATGCAATCCATGGCATGATTGATGTATGATTGAATGACCAATATACAAATACAAGACTGCAATAATATCATATAAATGATGCAATCCATGGCATGATTGATGTATGATTGAATGACCAATATACAAATACAAGACGGCAATAATATCATATAAATGATGCAATCCATGGCATGATTGATGTATGATTGAATGACCAATATACAAATACAAGACGCAATAATATCATATAAATGATGCAATCCATGGCATGATTGATGTATGATTGAATGACCAATATACAAATACAAGACTGCAATAATATCATATAAATGATGCAATCCATGGCATGATTGATGTATGATTGAATGACCAATATACAAATACAAGACTATCATATAAATGCAATAATATCATATAAATGATGCAATCCATGGCATGATTGATGTATGATTGAATGACCAATATACAAATACAAGACTGCAATAATATCATATAAATGATGCAATCCATGGCATGATTGATGTATGATTGAATGACCAATATACAAATACAAGACTGCAATAATATCATATAAATGATGCAATCCATGGCATGATTGATGCAATCCATGGCATGATGTATTGAATGACCAATATACAAATACAAGACTGCAATAATATCATATAAATGATGCAATCCATGGCATGATTGATGTATGATTGAATGACCAATATACAAATACAAGACTGGCAATAATATCATATAAATGATGCAATCCATGGCATGATTGATGTATGATTGAATGACCAATATACAAATACAAGACTGCAATAATATCATATAAATGATGCAATCCATGGCATGATTGATGTATGATTGAATGACCAATATACAAATACAAGACGGCAATAATATCATATAAATGATGCAATCCATGGCATGATTGATGTATGATTGAATGACCAATATACAAATACAAGACTGCAATAATATCATATAAATGATGCAATCCATGGCATGATTGATGTATGATTGAATGACCAATATACAAATACAAGACGGCAATAATATCATATAAATGATGCAATCCATGGCATGATTGATGTATGATTGAATGACCAATATACAAATACAAGACGGCAATAATATCATATAAATGATGCAATCCATGGCATGATTGATGTATGATTGAATGACCAATATACAAATACAAGATGCAATCCATGCAATAATATCATATAAATGATGCAATCCATGGCATGATTGATGTATGATTGAATGAATGACCAATATACAAATACAAGACTGCAATAATATCATATAAATGATGCAATCCATGGCATGATTGATGTATGATTGAATGACCAATATACAAATACAAGACTGCAATAATATCATATAAATGATGCAATCCATGGCATGATTGATGTATGATTGAATGACCAATATACAAATACAAGACGGCAATAATATCATATAAATGATGCAATCCATGGCATGATTGATGTATGATTGAATGACCAATATACAAATACAAGACTGCAATAATATCATATAAATGATGCAATCCATGGCATGATTGATGTATGATTGAATGACCAATATACAAATACAAGACTGCAATAATATCATATAAATGATGCAATCCATGGCATGATTGATGTATGATTGAATGACCAATATACAAATACAAGACGGCAATAATATCATATAAATGATGCAATCCATGGCATGATTGATGTATGATTGAATGACCAATATACAAATACAAGACTGCAATAATATCATATAAATGATGCAATCCATGGCATGATTGATGTATGATTGAATGACCAATATACAAATACAAGACGGCAATAATATCATATAAATGATGCAATCCATGCAATCCATGGCATGATTGATGTATGATTGAATGACCAATATACAAATACAAGACGGCAATAATATCATATAAATGATGCAATCCATGGCATGATTGATGTATGATTGAATGACCAATATACAAATACAAGACGGCAATAATATCATATAAATGATGCAATCCATGGCATGATTGATGTATGATTGAATGACCAATATACAAATACAAGACTGGCAATAATATCATATAAATGATGCAATCCATGGCATGATTGATGTATGATTGAATGACCAATATACAAATACAAGACATATAAATGATGCAATAATATCATATAAATGATGCAATCCATGGCATGATTGATGTATGATTGAATGACCAATATACAAATACAAGACTGCAATAATATCATATAAATGATGCAATCCATGGCATGATTGATGTATGATTGAATGACCAATATACAAATACAAGACGGCAATAATATCATATAAATGATGCAATCCATGGCATGATTGATGTATGATTGAATGACCAATATACAAATACAAGACTGCAATAATATCATATAAATGATGCAATCCATGGCATGATTGATGTATGATTGAATGACCAATATACAAATACAAGACGGCAATAATATCATATAAATGATGCAATCCATGGCATGATTGATGTATGATTGAATGACCAATATACAAATACAAGACGGCAATAATATCATATAAATGATGCAATCCAATATACAAATACAAGACGGCAATAATATCATATAAATGATGCAATGGCATGATTGATGTATGATTGAATGACCAATATACAAATACAAGACGGCAATAATATCATATAAATGATGCAATCCATGGCATGATTGATGTATGATTGAATGACCAATATACAAATACAAGACGGCAATAATATCATATAAATGATGCAATCCATGGCATGATTGATGTATGATTGAATGACCAATATACAAATACAAGACTGCAATAATATCATATAAATGATGCAATCCATGGCATGATTGATGTATGATTGAATGACCAATATACAAATACAAGACGGCAATAATATCATATAAATGATGCAATCCATGGCATGATTGATGTATGATTGAATGACCAATATACAAATACAAGACTGCAATAATATCATATAAATGATGCAATCCATGGCATGATTGATGTATGATTGAATGACCAATATACAAATACAAGACGGCAATAATATCATATAAATGATGCAATCCATGGCATGATTGATGTATGATTGAATGACCAATATACAAATACAAGATTAATATCATATAAATGATGCAATCCATGGCATGATTGATGTATGATTGAATGACCAATATACAAATACAAGACTGCAATAATATCATATAAATGATGCAATCCATGGCATGATTGATGTATGATTGAATGACCAATATACAAATACAAGACTGCAATAATATCATATAAATGATGCAATCCATGGCATGATTGATGTATGATTGAATGACCAATATACAAATACAAGACTGCAATAATATCATATAAATGATGCAATCCATGGCATGATTGATGTATGATTGAATGACCAATATACAAAAATACAAGACGGCAATAATATCATATAAATGATGCAATCCATGGCATGATTGATGTATGATTGAATGACCAATATACAAATACAAGACTGCAATAATATCATATAAATGATGCAATCCATGGCATGATTGATGTATGATTGAATGACCAATATACAAATACAAGACGGCAATAATATCATATAAATGATGCAATCCATGGCATGATTGATGTATGATTGAATGACCAATATACAAATACAAGACTGCAATAATATCATATAAATGATGCAATCCTAGCATGATTGATGTATGATTGAATGACCAATATACAAATACAAGACGGCAATAATATCATATAAATGATGCAATCCATGGCATGATTGATGTATGATTGAATGACCAATATACAAATACAAGACTGCAATAATATCATATAAATGATGCAATCCATGGCATGATTGATGTATGATTGAATGACCAATACACAAATACAAGACTGCAATAATATCATATAAATGATGCAATCCATGGCATGATTGATGTATGATTGAATGACCAATATACAAATACAAGACGGCAATAATATCATATAAATGATGCAATCCATGGCATGATTGATGTATGATTGAATGACCAATATACAAATACAAGACTGCAATAATATCATATAAATGATGCAATCCATGGCATGATTGATGTATGATTGAATGACCAATATACAAATACAAGACGGCAATAATATCATATAAATGATGCAATCCATGGCATGATTGATGTATGATTGAATGACCAATATACAAATACAAGACTGCAATAATATCAATAAATGATGCAATCCATGGCATGATTGATGTATGATTGAATGACCAATATACAAATACAAGACGGCAATAATATCATATAAATGATGCAATCCATGGCATGATTGATGTATGATTGAATGACCAATATACAAATACAAGACTGCAATAATATCATATAAATGATGCAATCCATGGCATGATTGATGTATGATTGAATGACCAATATACAAATACAAGACTGCAATAATAAATAAATGATGCAATCCATGGCATGATTGATGTATGATTGAATGACCAATATACAAATACAAGACTGCAATAATATCATATAAATGATGCAATCCATGGCATGATTGATGTATGATTGCAAATTAAGACTTGTCCTGGCTAAATGCTGGTTCCATGGAGATGGTAGGGGGAGTATGATGACTCCATTAATACTGTACAGTACACAGACTTCAATAGTGGGTCACATGATCACTCACATGTTTGCTTTGTGGTTTCTGGCCTAAAGCGAGTATTTAATCATTTTGGAAGAGAGTACTCCTATCACATACTGTAGCCTGCAGGCTGCAAACATACTTTGTATGCATAACATGCATCTGTTGGATATTGTCATAGTGTGGCTGCAAACATACTTTGTATACATAACATGCATCTGTTGGATATTGTCATAGTGTGGCTGCAAACATACTTTGTATGCATAACATGCATCTGTTGGATATTGTCATAGTGTGGCTGCAAACATACTTTGTATGCATAACATGCATCTGTTGGATATTGTCATAGTGTGGCTGCAAACATACTTTGTATGCATAACATGCATCTGTTGGATATTGTCATAGTGTGGCTGCAAACATACTTTGTATTAACATGCATCTGTTGGATATTGTCATAGTGTAAACATACTTTGCTGCAAACATACTTTGTATACATAACATGCATCTGTTGGATATTGTCATAGTGTGGCTGCAAACATACTTTGTATGCATAACATGCATCTGTTAGATATTGTCATAGTGTGGCTGCAAACATACTTTGTATACATAACATGCATCTGTTGGATTGTGTCATAGTGTGGCTGCAAACATACTTTGTATTCATAACATGCATCTGTTGGATATTGTCATAGTGTGGCTGCAAACATACTTTGTATGCATAACATGCATCTGTTGGATATTGTCATAGTGTGGCTGCAAACATACTTTGTATTCATAACATGCATCTGTTGGATATTGTCATAGTGTGGCTGCAAACATACTTTGTATACATAACATGCATCTGTTGGATATTGTCATAGTGTGGCTGCAAACATACTTTGTATGCATAACATGCATCTGTTGGATATTGTCATAGTGTGGCTGCAAACATACTTTGTATACATAACATGCATCTGTTGGATATTGTCATAGTGTGGCTGCAAACATACTTTGTATGCATAACATGCATCTGTTGGATATTGTCATAGTGTGGCTGCAAACATACTTTGTATCTGTTGGATATTGTCATAACTGCAAACATGCATCTGTCTGGATATTGTCATAGTGTGGCTGCAAACATACTTTGTATGCATAACATGCATCTGTTGGATATTGTCATAGTGTGGCTGCAAACATACTTTGTATGCATAACATGCATCTGTTGGATATTGTCATAGTGTGGCTGCAAACATACTTTGTATTCATAACATGCATCTGTTGGATATTGTCATAGTGTGGCTGCAAACATACTTTGTATTCATAACATGCATCTGTTGGATATTGTCATAGTGTGGCTGCAAACATACTTTGTATTCATAACATGCATCTGTTGGATATTGTCATAGTGTGGCTGCAAACATACTTTGTATACATAACATGCATCTGTTGGATATTGTCATAGTGTGGCTGCAAACATACTTTGTATACATAACATGCATCTGTTGGATATTGTCATAGTGTGGCTGCAAACATACTTTGTATACATAACATGCATCTGTTGGATATTGTCATAGTGTGGCTGCAAACATACTTTGTATGCATAACATGCATCTGTTGGATATTGTCATAGTGTTTCAATGGGAAAGGCATTAACGTTTCCATACATTGGTGCAACATTAGCAGCCTTTGACGCTTCATCAGAAACTATACATTACATTACATTAGATAATCAATGATCAACCCTGACACTAATATCTGATCATTAAGGTATACATCACATCATCTGATCATTATGATATCTGATCATTAAGGTATACATCACATGATACATCACATGACATGATATCATTACAGATATCTGATATACATCACATGATATCTGATCATTAAGGTATACATCACATGATATCTGATCATTAAGGTATACATCACATGATATCTGATCATTAAGGTATACATCATGATATCTGATCATTAAGGTATACATCACATGATATCTGATCATTAAGGTATACATCACATGATATCTGATTATTAAGGTATACATCACATGATATCTGATCATTAAGGTATACATCACATGATATCTGATCATTAAGGTATACATCACATGATATCTGATCATTAAGGTATACATCACATGATATCTGATCATTAAGGTGTACATCACATGATATCTGATCATTAAGGTGTACATCACATGATATCTGATCATTAAGGTATACATCACATGATATCTGAGGATGAGAATCCCATATCAAACTTCAGTAATATCCTTATCAACATCGCCACCTGCTCAATTCCCAAAACCTCCAAACCCCCTAATCATCCCCCCAACCCCTGGTTCTCTGATGACTGCAAGCAAAACCGCCATCAAGAACAGGAAAAGAGCCCTCAGGAACTTCAAAACTAACCCAACCACCCATAACCTCAACCTCTTTCGCATCAGCTGTGCCAAGGCCAGACACACTATCAAGAACAGTAAAGCAAACACTTGGAACAACTTTATCTCTTCTCTCACCACCAACACCCCCACTAAGAAGATTTGGAGAATGGTTAACAGCTTCCATGGCAGAGTGGGCAAATCTCCCATCTCCCATCTCTCCTGGAATGGTGACCTTCTCACCTTCTCACGATCAGTTACTGTTTGCCCCAGCAAAGGAGACACAAGATTTCCTCTTTTAATCACTTATTTGACCTCTTGACCTTGTAAGATAAATCATATGACCTGTGACCTTTAAGGTACATGACCCTCTGACCCTCTGGGGGGACATTCTTATCACCCACACCATCCCCACAAGAATGACCCCATCACATAGAATTATCTCTATGTAGAATAAAATAATAAATACTCCCATTTTGTTTTTATTTTAAAGTTCAAAAGCTTCCAATTAGGCCTAAATAAACATGCACAAAAATCCTCGTAATCAATGATAAAATCAACAAGTGTATGATTGCGATCCAGCCTGGTTTCCCGCCTTTTTCAGCAAATAAATCAGATCATGTGTTGCACACTGGGCCGGACCATTCACAAAGCGTCTGACGCGTGACGTACTACGTGACGTAGGTACGTACTACGTGACGTAGGTACGTACGCGCACTGCTTACCGCGCTCCGACGGCCTGCCGCTCTGTGAGATCAAATTTGATACATGCATGCAGAGCTAGCACTAGCAGACAGCAGCACTACCACTGTACCAAGTACCATTGCATCATGGCCAAACAACTGTAATTTTGAAGTTGGTAGATCTCGGAATTAAGCCTTTTTTTGCCCAAGCAGGTATTCATATGAATCATGTCTTTTGCTGAAATATACATTTTAATCTTTAGGAGGAATTGTGCAACGGTTTGTTTCTGAAGCAGATAAAAGAATAATCTTCCCAGATTTTTTTCCTAGCCTAACAACAATTTTGTGTTATTGTACCTATTGCCCGCAGCCGACAGAATCTTCAACCGGGTGTCTTTTTATGACGTCATAGCAGAGTAGACGCTTTTAGAACAATGACGTAATTTCTTTTTAATATTCTTGTAATACTCAACAATGACAGAATGAACACTCGCGCGGCTTGTAACACACGTGGGTCTGTGGTCAGTTGCGAGACAACTACGGGAGGTGAATTAGGGTAGAACAGAACTAATTATTCTCAATATTGAAAGCTATGATGAAAGAGTCAAGTTCGGGGGTCCCTTTTGTACCAGAATGTTATAGATTTGGGATATTTTGTGATGTTTTCCAAAAAGTACCATCTAATATCTCTCGGATGAGGGTACTTTCGATAGGGGGTCACCAGAGGTTTTGCCCCTTTTTTTTAGGTGTTGTACATAAGGACATTTGAATAATTTCATTGACGCCGCCAGTGTCCCCCTCCTCTACCTCACTATAATAATTGTCCTCCTCCCCCCTCCCTATTCAATGTTGGCCATTGTTACTGTTTTTCCTGGAAAGGACGTTAAGAAAGGAATAAATTCAACATTGAAAGGGTAGGGTTAGGGGGTTACAATTCTCGGAAAATATCAAAGAAACATAACACTATAACATATGAAGTTCTCAAAAAGCTGAATTGTTCCAGCAGTTTTGTCCAAAATTGTAGGCCTAGGTCTATACTCCCAATAAAAAAATATATCCCATAACATTTTCTTCAATTTAACTTAAGATGATCTGCAAGGATTTAAACTTCAGTCACAAATGTTAAATTAACTCTGTTCACCAAAGAATAGGTTAACGTTAGACCTCAGATAGTCCTTGAGTACTTGGCCAACCTACTTCCCTTCAACAACTTGGAAGTTTCAAGCCCTTGTATGACACTATAACCTTGATTTCTGATGAAATCACTCCACCTATCCAGTGCTGTCATGCAAAATAAATTATGCCCTATCCATTTAATAGTACCTCAGACTCCATAGCAATCAGTGTAACAAACGCTATTTAGAACTAGCTATCAGTATCAGTTACAGTTGTATAGTTAGATAACGAGAAATGACGTCATAAAAAGACACCCGGTTGAAGATTTTGTCGGCTGCCTATTGCGCAAAGTTAACACTAGGCCTCACATTGGTACAAACGATCTCTACAATTTACTAACCTTTTCTTTGGCCTGCTTTTCTTGTGTGAGTGATAATTAGGTCACTATTTAGGCAAGAATTTTATGATGTTGATGTATTATAGGCCTAGGCTACAATTGTTAGATTTGTTTTCGTTCGTAATGTGGGCTTGTGTAACGTTAGGCCTAAGCCACTGCAAGACTATATGCTGAACTTACATTAACAGTTAGCCTAACATGGTATTATCAGAATCATTATTCAGTATAGTTGTTGTTGAACTTGTAGTGTATCCTTTTAGATTATTACAGCCTACAGGTAGGGAGTGGGGTACATCCATGAAACTTGGCATAGGAGCATAAAGGTGGAGGGATTAGGTACCTTCGAAGTGAGCATGAAAGGGGTGTTGTGTGTGCATGCTAATTAGGTAATTTGCATAATAAAAATAAATGTATTATTTTCAATTTCTCGTAGACTTTCATGCATGATCATGAAAAGTGGGTTGATAGTTGGATATCAAATGCTGTCTCTGTATGATACGATTAGTTTCGGGTCATAAATTCATCCTAATTGGGCCTACGTGATTTGCATATCAATGGATTTTAACGAAAATGTTTAACTTTAAGTCATAACTTAAGATAGGAATGAAGTACATCCACGATACTTGGCATAGAGGTGAAGAACTAAGGTACCTTTGAAATGAGCATGAAAAGGAGTGTTTTGTGTGCATACTAATTAGCTAGTTTGCATAATAAAGACATGTATTATTTTCAATTTTTTGTACACTGTTTCATGTATGATCATGAAAAGTGGGTTGATACTGTAGTTGAAGGTCAAATGTTCTATCTTTACGAAAAGTATTGTGGTCATTAATGCATTTTAATTAAGTGATTTGCATATCAATGGATTTTAACGAAAATGTTTAACTAGTTAAAGTCATAACTTCATAAACATAATTTGAGTGCAGGAAATTCCCTTCCTTGACAACCAACCTATATGTATTATGAATGCTTTTTTTAATTTTAGGATTTTCAGGGATTTTTTTCCAAATTATAGGATTTCAGGAAATTTTTTTTAAATCTTAAGCTCACGTCTGTTTAAGTTCTAGCAAATTCTTTACTTTAAAGTCATTTTATTTCTGAAACCTAAAATCAATAGGGACAGGTGTTAGCTTTTCATGTACATAAGGCTAAATGTCATGTTGAAGGCTATTAATTCCACTTTTAAATTGCAGTTTTTTTTGCTTGAATACCCCAATATTGGTTGGTAAAAAAGGGGTATCATTTTTAAAATACAAAAATCAAAACCATGTGTTAGTTTTACAATGGCCCAGGCCCCAGTGACAATATGTCTAAATTAAATTTCATATATTCTTACTATATATAAAACATATCCATCACTTTATAGTTGGTGAAAACAAAGAAAGTACCCATGGCATTAGAGTCAGCTAATATATTAAAGACATTCCATTTATTTTTCTAGAAAAACTAGTAGCATAGTGGGAACTAGTAGCATAGTGGGAACTAGTAGCATAGTGGGAACTAGTAGCATAGTGGGAACTAGTAGCATAGTGGGAACTAGTAGCATAGTGGGAACTAGTAGCATGGTGGGAACTAGTAGCATAGTGGGAACTAGTAGCAAACTAGTAGCATAGTGGGAACTAGTAGCATAGTGGGAACTAGTAGCATAGTGGGAACTAGTAGCATAGTGGGAACTAGTAGCATAGTGGGAACTAGTAGCATAGTGGGAACTAGTAGCACAGTGGGAACTAGTAGCACAGTGGGAACTAGTAGCACAGTGGGAACAGTGGGAACTAGTAGTAGCACAGTGGGAACTAGTAGCACAGTGGGAACTAGTAGCACAGTGGGAACTAGTAGCACAGTGGGAACTAGTAGCACAGTGGGAACTAGTAGCACAGTGGGAACTAGTAGCACAGTGGGAACTAGTAGCACAGTGGGAACTAGTAGCACAGTGGGAACTAGTAGTACAGTAGTAGCACAGTGGGAACTAGTAGTAGCACAGTGGGAACTACAGTAGTAGCACAGTGGGAACTACAGTAGTAGCACAGTGGGAACTACAGTAGTAGCACAGTGGGAACTACAGTAGTAGCACAGTGGGAACTAGTAGCATAGTGGGAACTAGTAGCATAGTGGGAACTAGTAGCATAGTGGGAACTAGTAGCATAGTGGGAACTACAGTAGTAGCATAGTGGGAACTACAGTAGTAGCATAGTGGGAACTAGTAGCATAGTGGGAACTAGTAGCATAGTGGGAACTAGTAGCATAGTGGGAACTAGTAGCATAGTGGGAACTAGTAGCATAGTGGGAACTAGTAGCATAGTGGGAACTAGTAGCATAGTGGGAACTAGTAGCATAGTGGGCCCGAAGTTCATGCAGCTAAGGTTTTTATTTTTTATTTTCTTTATGGACAAATTAATTGTTCTCGTTTATGAAATGTACCAGTGAAGCGTAAATAGGATTGATTAAACATACATGATTATATTTACCACAAAAAACCTAAGCGACAGGCTGAGGTCTGTTTCTGGAAATAATGTTAGTATTATCACCCAAGTTTAAGAAACCTAGGGGCATACCGATCAGAGGGTGTGGGGGTGTAACATCCCCCAATCCAAATTTTGTCAGGGAATTTAATGTCTGTCTGGAAATTTGAGGGGTCTTTGATTTATACAGGGAGGATAATTTCCCAAGTTCAAATTTCTTTTAAAATTGATCTTATTGAGAGCCCTACAATTATCCCTTAATGCATGCAGTTCTGGCGCCAGGAACCCCTAGCCGCTAAGCTACATGCTTGGACTGCATACAGTTTGTCAGGAATTTTGACTCCCAACCAGAGTACGAATGGTACACCCCTGAAGAAACTGTTTGACTTAAAAGGGTGGTCTCTTATGTTTTCTCACAAGACACATGGGTGGCTTTCAATTGGAAAATGGTTAAATTTGTATTTTTCATCTGTTAAAGCATTTAGGTTGTCTCTTTAAACTTTGATTATCATTTGTATATTTTTTGTACTTCACAGAAACTTATTGAGACAATTCTGGGGTTTTCATTGAAAAGGAAAAGTTAAAGTAGGACCTGTGTATGTCACAAGGAAAATCACCCCAAAAATGCGAAGCTGATGGAGGTCCTTTTTACGAAGGCAGAGATGGCAAATGGTTGTGCCTTGGGTAGCAGTCGCTGTAAAGACACTGCAACTGTTCCTTTACTGCAGAATAAGGTTGCTGCAATCAAAGGTAAGAGATCTTTTTAAAGGAGCATGTTCCTCCTGTAGATATCTCGGTAGAAATTGGGTTGTCCCCATGCACAAAGCAACCTGCCACAAATAGGTTCATTTTTCAGTCTTGAGCTCAGAAATATTTTTGCGATCACATCTCACATCTAGATTATCAAAATTACATTTTCTGGATGCCGCAACTCAAGCCATCATCACCTTTTTGCAGGCCATCATTGCGACCATAAACTTTGTGAGTGGGATTGCAGGCCAGTTACAAGTCATGCGTTGATACAATGGGTAATTTTTCCAAGGTAAACAAGTCTCTTATAAGGTTTAGTTTGGTCAAGCAAGTCCCATCTTAAAAGGTTTAGTTGGGTCAAGCAAGTCCCATCTTATGTGAAAGAAGACTTCAAAGGAAAATTGCTTTTAGGAGGGTTATTGTTTTGGGGGATTTTAATTTTTCAGACATTGATTGGAAACTGTTTCTGACTGCTTTTTCACCCAACATGTGTTGTTTCTCACGCATGGTAGAAATTGTCTTGATTTGATTTTCAGTAGTGATGAAAGTATGGTTAGTAATGTGTTAAGTAGCGGTAAGATAGGGTGTAGTGATCCTTCTTTGCGACTTAGATCTTTCTAAAGCATGGAATATTTTCCGAACTAAAAATTTGGAGGGTGTAAATAGGTTTGTGCCATTGAAGAAAGTCTGCTGGAGATATCCGCCAGATATTTTGCGGCCAGTGTGGATGTCTCGGGAGGTTTTGTTGTTATAAACACAGTGAGGCTGTTAGGAAAAACAAAAAACACAGTGGGTGTCAGTGGTGGTGTTGTTTATAAACACAGTGGGTGTCCTGCGGATCTTGCTAGGATAAACACAGTGGGTGTCCTGCGGATCTTGCTAGGTACAAGGTTCATGAAAAGTTCACAAAGGGTTTGATAAGAGATACTAAAGTGCTTTTTGGAAAACGTTTGTCCAAAGAGGTTAAGATTAATTCTGAGTTGTTTCACTCTTATGTTCGCTCAAGTAAAAAACCAAGGAGGTTGTTGGTCCCCTTCAGGGTAATGATGGTGTTACTATCAATAATGGTAAGAATATGGCTGAGGTTTTGGATAACTACTTTGTGTCTGTTTTTACTAAGGAGTCCCCTGCTGATGGTGTTGAGGATTATCTTAGTGTGCACTCTCCAGTATCCATTAAGGATGTTGTTTTTTCAGTTTTTGAATTCAAATAAAGCACCCGGTCCAGATAGTATACATCCTGCTGTCTTACGCGATTGTTCTGATGTTCTTTCCATTCCCCTGAGTATTATCTTCTCAAAGTGCTTTGATGTTGGTTAGAGATAAGACAGCTTTAAACTTGAATGTCTCTTTAATGGAATCAGATTTTTGAGTGGTTTCTAACCCCATTTTGTCTCTTTTAAACTTCCTCGCTATTTTCATTCGAATTATGAATACCATGTTGATGCTTATTTTATGCTGATGAATAAAGTGATTCTTGTGTAAAGACATGCTTATATCCTCTTTTGTGCAGAATATTTAGGCTCAAAACACAAGGATGGAGGCATGATAGCTGAGGAGTTCAATGAAGCCATTAATTGCATGTGTGCAGATGTAAGGGGTAACCAAAAGAAGTCAACTAAGAAGAACTAATAATGTCTGGGGGGGGGGGTGGCTTGTTTTAATGTGACAGGTCCATGAAATTAAATATAACTGAATGCTGAGACCAATCATAATTTATATGTGTCAGAAAACAGGAACTGTTTTGTTTAATATAATACATTGACTGACAAGCACAGGTTTGGTTGAGTGTTTATTCACCCGAGGCTTACTACCTCAAAGCACAATAAGTGTTTATTCACCCGAGGCTTACTACCTCAAAGCGCAATAAGTGTTTATTCACCCGAGGCTTACTACCTCAAAGCGCAATAAGTGTTTATTCACCCGAGGCTTACTACCTCAAAGTGTTTATTCACCCGAGGCTTACTACCTCAAAGCGCAATAAGTGTTTATTCACCCGAGGCTTACTACCTCAAAGCGCAATAAGTGTTTATTCACCCGAGGCTTACTACCTCAAAGCGCAATATCTTCTCATTAAAATAGTTAAAAAGGGACTTGCTTTAATTTTTTAAAGAGCAAAACATGAAGAACGAAAAAATCTACTTGTTTTTCTGCATCATTTTGACTTTTCTGTTTGAACCATTTGCTTATTGGCAAGTTATATGCATCGTTCATTTCAACTGTTGCATATCTGAAATGCCCCTGCTAACACCACTGGTTGGAGCCATGTGTATTATATTTTTTCTCTTGTCTTCAGGCACTGGTCATGCCACTGAACTAGCTGTTTTGCAGCTCCATATCCCTAATGGAGCTGCAAGTCAGTTTTTGGATCAGGTACAGCAGTCAGATTTAAGTCACTTTTGAATCAGTTTTGAATAAGTTGTTCCTATCAATTATTGTAGTCAGTTTTGAATCAGTTTTTTTGGATCAGGTACAGCAGTCAGATTTAAGTCAGTTTTGAATCAGTTTTTTGGATCAGTTTAAATATTGTAGTATGATTCAAGTCAGTTTTGAATCAGATTTTTTGGTCAGATTCAAGTCAGTTTTGAATCAGATTTTTTGGATCAGTTTTTAGTCAGAAATGCTTTGAATCAGATTCGAGTCTGTATTTTGGAACAAAACTGACTCACATTTGAATAAGTTTTCTTCAATCAGTTCTGATCAGTTTTATTTAATTAATCAGTTTCGACTCGATGATGTTCCAAAAACAGACTCTAACCTGATTCAAAAGACTGACTAGATTCTGACTCAAATTTCCACAAACTCTGACACAAATTTCCACAAGGGTGGCAAACCAAATGCTTAGGAACTCAGCTTGGTATTTGCTTCAAGTGGAATTGGAATGAAATCAAATTATTAAGACCACAATAAGCAGATAAACAACATCCAGCACAAATGAATATTCAAAATGGAAATAATTTAAATTGGAGGGGACAATGCCAGAATAATCAGCATGACGTTAGTGCAGGTTAGTCTAGAATGTCACATGACATGTGCCCAGGCCTGACGCTACGAATCAGGGTGGAATATGTGAAGAACCTCCAAATTAATTATGCTTTGTGTGTGGCAGTAGTCTAGTATGGGCAGAACTTTCATCTTCAGCTGCATGTGCTAGGCTTTAGCCCCATAAACTGTACCTTTGATTTGCCAGCATTTCTTTTATTCAATTTTCACCTGTATAACAGTTTTTCAACAGACCTACTCAGCGTGCAGTTTAATGGATGAAGATATTCACCAAAGGATGCTGGGCTTCCATGGTCACAGGAGTACCATCTGAACAGACAGTGGAGACTGGAAGGTACGTGACACGATAAACATTCCTTTCCTTCAAATACTAACAACAACCATCATCAAGTGACATTTTCATTTCTAGGGTAACTTAATTCTATCTGCCTCTGTAAATTTAGGGGATATTTCTGTTACGCAAGTCCCACATAATGTCGCAAAGATACCACAAGGGGAAGTGAAATTTCATAAGTTACACAGATTGCTTCTTTTATACAAATATTTGTGGTGGACAGGTTGTCATGATTCTTTGGTAGTCTCCACATTTGACCCTGACTGTCGCGGTGCCGTTAAACATCAACAAACCAAACCAAACATTCAGTATACAGTGAAGAAGCTTTGTTTGTTCAAATTATTCTCTACTTCAGGGTTCTAGCTAGACAAGTTTGAGTGCTGGGTTCCAGTGATAATCCAAGGTGACCTCCTAGACCTCCCTCCCATGAAGAACTGTTCAAATTTAGTGCACTTCTATTGACAAATTGTCAATGGAAATGTTTTTTTTAAATCGGAATGGTAGAAAAATTTGTAAAATATTTTTATGTACAATGGATATTCAAAATACAATGGATATTCAGCTGTCAAAGTGCCCTCCCCCCCTCCCCCCCCAAAAAAAGTACAAACATATGCCGGAAACTCTTCTCTCAATTCCCAATGTTATTCATCTTGCCCGAACTTTTTACCGCTTTTATTTTCGCCCCAGTATCGTTCGACGAAAGCCAAGCGGCACATGTTCCTATGAAATACGCAACAACTTTTATCAATATAAAATCCCCCACAAATCAAAAGAATATCGATCAGTCCGTTATAATGTTAAGTGCATATGGGATTTATAACAAATGTGATTGGTTACTTACATTTGGACCGGTCTATAAGCACGCCTTGAGGGGAGGGGCGGGGGGGGGGGGTAATTTTTACTTTGTTAAAGTTTGTTTGTATGGCAAGTGACAGACTTGACAAGCTGCCAGCAGTGATAGGATTAAAACATGAACCTGAACTGTGTGCATGTACGTACGATTATGCAAAGAGCTTCGTAGATGGGTGATTTTATAATAATATGTACGTTCAATTGCATTAAATTCCCAGAGTTCAGTTGTTTTGATTGGAATTTAATGTGCGTGTTGTATGTTATGTTATGTGTGTAAATCAGCGGATGACATAAATAGAGCGAGATTAAAAGGAGATCTGTTTAAACACTTAATTATTTAACCGAATTAAACTTTGAGTGCTGGGCGGAGGAGTGAATCTTAGAGCCGAGTGGTGGGTGGGAATTGCAAGTCCTGGGCGGGCCCGCCCAGCGCCGCCCACCGTAGCTAGAACCCTGCTCTACTTCCTGATTTTTCAAGCATCATACCCTAAAATTGCTTCTTTAAGCAGGAAAACCTGGAATGCAGTGCATGATTAGTGTGCACTACACAGCACTTATTCTATGTTGCATAACATGGGCTGCCGTTTTGTTTAGGCGTATTAGCCAACTCAACTTTATACGAGATCTCGCGAACCAAAATTAGGTTCGCAAAATCTTGCGATAACAAAAGTTTTTCTGTCCTCGAGATTTCCCGATGTAACGCACGCAGATAACTCGACCAAGCATAACCTCATTACTCTCAGAGCCTTTGTTACGCGACAACAAAAGCTCTATTCATCACGCGATACCTCGCCCTCTCTCGACCAGATTAACATGTTGGTATTTTTAATATAATGGTCGCAGTTGCTCAGCTACGCAAGTAGAGGTGTTGAATATGTAGTGCACGTAGAGATATGGATATTCAGCACATTTTTGTGATCAAACAGGTGCATTTAACTGCAATCCCATTTCCATCGGATGCTTTAGAGGTGAGTGGCGAGTCTGCACTTTTGGTTTTGTGAATCTCTCATAGACAGCCAGATATGGACTTGCATATAGTACCATGTAACGGCCGAAAGTTTAAATTATCGTTCAATCTTACTTTCCCACTTGTTGAGTGTGATGTTTCTTGTAAATTTAATATTTTTGTGGAACTTCCGGTTTGGGGCTCCTTATCGCAGCCTAACGTGTTGTAGTACTTACATCGTTTTTATCGTACCTATTAATACAGGAGCTTAGGGTCGAGAAGGTGCAATACTAACCATCATGCAATTTTATGCCAGTTGATATTTATATAGAGTCTAGTCTAACATTCGGGCTTAGTTTTTTCTTCTTTCTGTTTTGTTATTCTTACAAATCACTCAGTTCTGTATTCAGTGTTTGTTCCCCAACGAATATTAGTCTAGTAGTAGTACGCTTATCATTTAGCCAGGCTGTAATGACATTAGGCCTACAACTTGCATGCTAACTCTTCTTAAGACAGATTTTACATTGGCAATTTGCCATTGGGCATATCATTACTATCAGTACTAATGAATTGTCTATAGCAGTTGTTTATTTCTTGTCCTGTACATGCAGCAAGGGGTATGCATCAGTTTCACAATGTGTCTTTTTAAATTTACATTAGAAAAAACAAATTAACTGTTTTTAGACCTAGGCCTAATAGTTGTACTTCCCGTAGTACCGTCGAGCTGATGTCAGCCATGTTAGTATGACTGCCGTTAGTGGTGGCTGGCCGTATGGCAATCCCAAAGTCAACCCGGACTGAGGGATGTGTATAATAACTACGTAAGACCTAGTACTCCCTGTAGTACCGTCGGACTGATGCCAGCGTGTTAGTATGGCTGCGCTGCCGTTAGTTATGGCTGGCCATCCGAGGGTGCTACAAAATCCTATACCCTCCTGTACTATTTTAAGCGAGGTGTTAAAAGTATAGGAAAATCTCAATTTTAAGATCTTAATGAAAACAAAACCATTCTATCTTCTTTTTCGCCCACAATGATTAGAATCAATGTTTGAAGCCCATTCATGTCTTCAAAACTATTTTTAAGGTGATTTTAGTTATTTTTATTGAATTATTTTGGATTACTTTTCTTTACGTAAAAATTGCTGACGAGCTCTTCAAAGTACAGTCATTTCAAAACACTGTCATCGTGGCTATAATATTTTAGCAGGGGTATTATATTTTAGATTATTTGAGGGAAAAATTAAGATAATACTTATAAAGTACAATTATATAATCTAAACATTTCTTGATGTTTTATATGTTTTCGCACACAGTTTTTTTTATAGCAAAACTATTTAATAAAATTATATGAACAAAGATTTAAATGTTGTCGGTGAAAAATCAACTTGCAGTTTAGTGGAACATTCTAAAAAAAAATTGCGATTATTGAATAATTAATCACAAACGTGCGGTGAAAATGACGACCAAAATATGAATCTCAGAGAACTTTATCCAGTTGTGGTGCTAAATAGGTAAATATTTAGGGAAAGTTTTTATTAAAAAAGTGTATTATTAATCTAAGTAATATAACTATATCCAAAAAGTATTTTCAATCATCAATTTTATACAACGTGTGAATTTAAAAAAACAGGAATTGTACCTAATCTATAAGAACCCTCGTCAGTCAGGAAGAATCCTGGACTTTTGGTGTAGGAAGAAAATACACCAAAACTTGGAGTTCGTAGTATTCATCAAGATCCATGAAGGCCGCCATTTTAACTTGTGATAACGTTATATGAATAGGATTTTTACTAAGAGAACGGTAGTAATTGTGTAATATAACGTATGATATATGTACATGGTATCAGCGATGACTGAGCCATCATGAAATCCTGTGTCGAGAGGGTTGTTCAAAAGGTCAACGGAAGTCTTTTGTTATTCTATCGCGAAGTCCACAATGAAATAGGAAAGTCTGCGGTTAAATCTAATGAATATTCATTTAATATTGGGTTTTCGTTTTAAAAATACCCCCTGCGTTCTCATTAAAAATCCCCATTGACTTAACGTTATCACTACAATTAAAATGGCGGCCTCCATGGATCTTAATGAATACGAAGCTCCAAATCTGGGTGTAATTTTTTTATATTTAAATGTTACTGTATCGGGTAACAATTTTATAAAACTCTAGATTAATGGAAACCATGAATTTTACTTTTGAAATTGTGTTAAAATGTTAATATGTATATATGATGGGCAATGCAAAATGGAGCCCATCAGAAATTATTTTCCCTATGAAGTAGAAAGCACAGATTAAAAGTACTTGCCTGCCTTTTATTGACTTTCAGTTGCCTTTGTTTGAGACATTGTATTGTAAGGCTTACTAAGTGTTTTTAATTTTGCCATGAAGCTGCTATTTACAAGTGCTAAAGCTTTTACTTCCTTTTTTATTTTAAAAGCTTTACCATACCAGTAACTGTGTACTTCTAGAGACATAACATTTACCACTTTTTGATCCCTATCTTTTTACTTTTATATATCATGTGTGTGCCAAAGATCAGTATGTTTTTCATTTGCCATATCTGATGCCAGTTCAAATGCCTGCCTTAATGTACAGTGTATTCATTTTCTTTGTTTAAAGAATGCATGTGTGTGATACAAATTTAGAAAGAATAAAGTTTTTTAAGAACATTCATTATATTAATTTGTTATTTTTACAGGTACCAAAGTCTTTTCTTGCTGTTTTCTTTATATATATAGAACAAGTTAACTATTCCTGCAAGCAGTAACTTACGTGCCAATGATGACTTGTATTCTTGAGCACTTTCAAGTTTGGCTCATATATATAGTATATAAAACTTTATGTGCAGTATGATTTTTTTCTCATGATTACTCAAACATTTTTTTATTATTTTTATTTTCACAGGTACATATGCATCAGTACAGTGATGGATGAATGCTAAATACTAAATGGTTTTTTTTTATATTTTTAACCAAAAAACTATTACGAACTCTTTTTAGCAGCCATTGGTAAGTATGTCAAAAGTGAAAATGTCATGACGCCTGTCATTTCATTAACCATTGCTGGGCTTTTATTGAATGCCACTCTGCCCCCCTCCTCCCTACCATTGCTGGGCTTTTATTGAATGCCACTCTGCCCCCTCCCTCCTCCCCCTCCCAAAATATTGTATGATCTGCTACTGTTTTTCATTGAGTGATCAGTTAGTAGCATTGAAGATAAGTGATGTCCAGTTTAAATCCTGAAAGTGAATTTACTGAAACCAGGGGCCGTCCAGATAGTGCATTCACAAATGAGTGGCATGGGTCCTGCAAGTGGCTATGGGCATGGACAAATTTAACCAGTGCTGGAGAGCAGTTAGCCTAAAAGACTATTGTTTGCCATATATATTTAGTTGGATTAGCAATGGTGTCTTCATTGTTTATCATTGAATTGCGGATGATTGTGGAGAAGTTGTGAAAAGTACAAATAAGTTTGTCTCTCCAAATGTAACTGGCTGGTAAAGAAACACATGTTATTCAAGTGATAAAGATGTTACAATCAGTGTCTTTCTTTCTTACTTGTACCTTGGGAGGACATAATTGATTACTTTTCTATAGACAGGTTTCAAGTTGTTTACAAAGAGCTGTAAATTCAGAATACAACAACTTTTAAATTTTCTTGTACCTGACCTGTCCTGCCCATAAATTAATTGGTCACAATAAAGTGAGTTGGTGTGTACAATAGCCACATGAATGTTATTTTTTTTAAAGTTATTTTGTAACGCAGCTGTGTAAAAAAAAAAAAAAAACCGGGTAAAACTGTAGTATGTTTGAAGTGTTGGTAGCTACTAACAGCATAATATTTGTGCTCTTCATGTTTGTACCTTTTAAACTGTACAGTTTATTTTTTGACATATATTAGCTATGTACAGTTTTACAACTATAAATGTACATATGAACAGTAAAGAATGAGAAAATGTGTCTATTTTTCTAAGAAGTACCATGATTTATCACTTGTGAGCTTCCTGTGCATAGTAGTCATAGTACAAAGTTTTGCCTTGTTTGTATCTGTCTGGTTTTCTATTTGTGTAAGTGGAAAGTGCATTATATTGTATGTATTAAAGACTGGGTGACATATATTAAAGCCGGTTTGGGTTACATATATTGTTTTATTAAAGACTGGGTGAAATATACTGTATATATTTAAGGCTTTCTGGGTGACATATTGTATTTATTAAAGACTGGGTGACATATTGTATATATCTAAGGCTGTTTGGGTGACATTGGCTTTATTAAAGACTGTCTGGGTGACACACTGTATATTGTCTGGGTAACATATACTGTATATATCTAAGGCTGTCTGTGTGATACGAGGAAGTGCCATTCATTTTAATTTTATAGAAGTGTCAGATTTTTATATTTATAACAAATAATATTAAAGAAACTTACAGTAATACACACTTGATGTGGAGTTTTTGCCAGCTGTTTATATTTATATTGTGTATTGCTAGACTTACATAAGCACTACCCTTTATTCAGGTTAACTTGATAAAGATGTATTTTTATTGGTTCTTATTTTGTTGCATTTGAAGATAACAAGAGTTATTATTGTTTAATCTGTCTCCATTGTGTCTTATTTATTACTTTTCTTAAATTAAAGTATTCCAAAGGTGGATGTAAGGATGGTCAATCAAGGTCATTAAGTCATTGAAGGTATTGGTGTGCTAATTTTACTTCTGTATTTTTTAAATCAATTTCCAGTGCACCCATTGTGGTTAACCTCATCCTGAATTCACCTTTGAAGTATTTTGAGTTTTTTCTGTAGCTGTTTTAGCATTGTGTTGGCAACCTTGTTTAAGCTATAAACTACTGGAGAAAAAAAGTTAATTCTTTTGGAACTAATTAAACTGATTTAAAACTTCTTTTTGAAAGTTCCCATCCTCATTTAGCCCAAAGATTCAGGGTCAAGCCTGAACCAAGTCACACCACAGACTACAAAATGATACCTGGTGCTTCATTGTCTTGTGGTGGGCATCCCAAGGAAAGTGGGTGTATATGCAAAGGTTTATGGGGAGAATGTATTTGTTCTATGTGAAGTATTGCCAAGTAATATTTCCTCTCCTTTGTTTCGCCTATTTCCCAACATTGCAACAAGGATCTTCCTCTCAACCTCTCAAAAGGACTGGGAATGGCTGAAACGCCCACCTTTTCCTTGTAATTCCTGGACCTTGACATCACAGTTCGACCCTTCTCACAACTATCCCCTCACTTTTCCCATCTCACCCCTTCCCCTCCCCATCACCCCTCCCCATCACCCCCCCCATCACCCATCCTTCATCACCCTCCCCATCACCGCCACACTCATTTTTTTAAGGCTGGCTGTGTCATTTGCTCCTGATGTTATCCATTCGTTACTATTTTGCAAGAGGAAAAGATAATGTATCCCGCGGACCAAGTACTGAAGGACAACACCATGGATTACTTTGACGTTACATTTTGTGTTTTATGAACAAATACCGAACACAGTGGAGGAAATGAATGGGAAATGAGAAGCAATATCTACTCCCTGCCTCAGTTGGACTTAATTTCCACACCCACTTTTGATCTAACAATTTTTGCTAAACTGCCAAAATGCATTTGTGTACCATATATGAGGGTCGAATCCAGGCGCGGACTGACACATAAAATATACCGGTCCAGGTAAAATGACCAGTGCCTTCGTCTGACCTTGCCACGCAAAAAAATGATAAGTGTCATAATGTTTATTCGTTTATTTGCATGAAGCATACAAATATTTTGTTTTATTTCCTGAAAAAATTAAATTAGCTAGTCCAATGGGCCAGCGGCCAAACTCAGTTATGGGGAAAAGTCGATCAGCGTGTTGGGACCGGCGCCTTGGACCACTGGTCCAGGGTCAGTTGACCAATCTGCCCCTGGTCGAATCCATAACTTCATGATTATTGCAAGCCCAGTTGCAAATAACACACTAGGGCAAACTATGAACTGTCCCCTTCTCGTCATGTTGTTAAACCCATTCTTCTCTTTTTTTCATTTACTATCTCATCCAATTTTTTTTTTAACCCCACCGACTGAACCCCATATAATCTCAACCCAAATTTACCCAACCTTTATTATGTCTTTTTTATTTTATTTAAAAAGCTTAGCTTATTTTGTAAAGTGTTCATCATACTTCTAAAATGTACCAGGAAAGTGTCATTTGAGATGTACTGTTTTATCCGAACTTACTTTGCCCTTATCAATCGTTTTCAAATAATTGAATCTCCCAAATTGAGTGTTGGAACCAGGCTGCTCCCGCAATTGCACTGATAGAACCAGTGTACTCCCGCAACTGCACTGATAGAACCAGTGTAATGATGATTTATATTCAAATTTCTGGTCATATATGTTGAATATTCAGCGTTCAAAATGGCGACCATCACACGCGTGTTTAACTTTCGAAATCTGCATGCAAACGTTTTGTAAACTACCGTTTACAGCGTAACTGTCTAGTGTAGATTAGTTTTTTGTGTCAAGAAGTAAATTTCCTACAATTTTAGCTATGAAGTTCTTTTGTTGATTTTGGAAAAGTCAATTTAGGCCTAATTTTCGACCATCCGCCGATACCTTCGATCGAACTAGTGGTAGGTCTTGACCTTATTTTTTCCAGTTGTATATCAGTATACATAAGGGTTAGGCTGTTCTGTGTTTGCGTTGATGATATTTCTCCATAAAGTTTCAATCATTTAAGTTAATTTGACTTATAAAGGGTGGAATTTTGCTCAAAGTTGTGCCGTACATTGCATTTGAATTTCGAGCCAAATTCAAAATTGTATGACGTCCGCAATGTTTAAAGTTTTCAGGTCAAACGAGGTCAGATTTCCGACTGTACGCTGATTCAAGAATAAATAAGAGATTGAACATTATTGACCTTTTCACCATCTTTCTGTATTCAACATAATTAGAAAAGGAAATGGCATGTGTGTATAGCTGTTCGTGACTTGTTTGTTAATGGTTCATTACCGAGAAGTTGCGGAGTATATCTCGTCACAGCAAAAAAAAAAAAACATTCGGTCAAAACTTTAGGAAATTTAACCCTGTTTAGGCAAAATTATTCAAAAACTTACTAACTTGGATTCTAAATAACTAGGAACGATACAAGACAGGTGCTTAACAGTGTAAATAAACAAACTCAAACTCGTAAAATGAAAAATCTTTGAACGATATAACTTTAATACTTTAGCAAACTCAAAATATGAAACATTTGACATACAAAACTTTGAACAAAACACAAATTCATATTAATTTAAATTATCATGCTTGAATAACATTTGATTACAAGTCAAGATACAAAACTTATTTCCACACTAAAAACCTTTTTTATCAAAAGGCAATCCTTAGCAGGGATAGAAGGATCCCCTCCCCCCTTGCAACACCTGTCTGCAGGTTTGGAAAGTCGGTCTGAAATGATAAACAACACTAAACACTTAAGTTTGATTTTGTTAATTTGATGAGAAAGTAGTGTAAATATCCCACATACCCCAGGAAACAGTCCCTCCGATATGAGAGTAGTGTAAACATCCCACATACCCCGGGGACAGTCCCTCTTATATGAGAGTGGTGTAAATATCCCACATACCCCGGGAACAGTCCCTCCGATATGAGAGTAGTGTAAATATCCCACATACCCTGGGGACAGTCCCTCTGATATGAGAGTGGTGTAAATATCCCGCATACCCCGGGGAACAGTCCCTCTGATATGAGAGTGGTGTAAATATCCCACATACCCCGGGGAACAGTCCCTCTGATATGAGAGTGGTGTAAATATCCCGCATACCCCGGGGAACAGTCCCTCTGATATGAGAGTGGTGTAAATATCCCACATACCCCGGGGAACAGTCCCTCTGATATGAGAGTGGTGTAAATATCCTGCATACCCCGGGGAACAGTCCCTCTGATCAAAATTGAATACATGCATCTCCCCACTCAAAACATAGCCAGTACAGTCTACGCGATTGATATCAGTCACCCGATTGATATCCACCCTCCCCTCCCACCGATCGGCTCTGAAGTTACTGTAACACCACTCTGATAGTTATTTACATACAACATTTTAGGCCAGCATTAAGAGTGGATCCAGAAAGTTACGTAAGGGGCGGATATACATGGGCCTACGGGACCCGAACATGGTGCAAGGACAATTATATCGATAAGATGTCGATAAATAATCCAGCCCTTTTTTAAATTTTTTGTTATAACATTTTAACACGTGATGGTATGCCAGTAATCCATACAAAACGATGTAAGATTATAGATTTTGTCAATACTGAAAATGGCATCGGGCAGTCGGGTCTCATAATTTTAGACATTTTTCATATACTAAATAATTTTCATGAAAATCGGTTTTTACCGTGGGTGCATAATTGTAATATCGCCAAATAACCAGCCATATTTTAAATTCATTACAGCCGTTTTAACAGCCGTTATTTCAAGGTCTGACGGTACGGTATATGCCAGTATTCCATGCAAACGTAAAAACAATTTTTTGAATTTTATTTCCTAAATTAATTTTTTCTTCAAAATATTCCAGATATAGTTGTTGGAAGGTGTTCTCTGGGCATAGATCTAATAGTAACGCTTTTTTTTTGTTCAATTGATTGTAATGATAAAAACAGAGTGAAAGAGGGTCATATATTTTAATAACTTTATATAGTTACCCTCATATTCACATAATCCTTTTTGCCGACACTTTTGCTAATATTCTGACACTTGCCTCTTTGCATTCAGAATTGTTTGAAAATTAATCATTTTTAAGATACATATCAACATTTAGGATTTTTGCGAAAAAATACCTAATTTTGTAATAGCTTCCTTGTATCCAATCTATGATTAGTTTTTATCGGTTATTTTCTGTTAGTTTGAATACTGTGTTTTCTATGCATTTTCACATTTTCCGAAAACCGAATAGGCCTATTAAGAGTTACAAAATTTCCTCCTAATATTCCTAGTTTTTACTTAATATATCCGACTTTTTGTTCCAAATTTCTGTAGGTTTCCTCAAAATATTTGTTTTTTTACTCAAAATTTCTTAAGTATTTCCTTAAATTTCCCACAGGTTTTCTTTAAAATATTTTGACTTTTCTAATATTTTCGACAGTTTTCCTCCAAATATCTGACAATATCAATATTTTCAAAAGATTTTCTTAAATATACAAAGTTTGTCTAAAAGATAAGTTACTGACTTTTGCCTTATTATAATTTCCGGGCAGGGGAGGGGGGTAGCTTGGATTCAGTTTGTTTGGTTATGATTTGGCCCCCTGCAAAAAAAGATAAATTCCACTGAACGGGAATATTGCAACTTTTATTCAGCTGTAGACCATAAATATATCATTTATATAATACGACTTGAACTAAATTACTGAAAATGGCAGGTCCCCATGCATTTCATCATCCTTCGATATCATTTTTATTACTCTTTTTAATATTCTTGTGATAAAGTTATAACTTTCCATGTAATTAATGTTCTGGTTCATCCGTCAAACAGCGTAATGAATTGCCTGATGAAATCAGTGCTAGAAATTCCTCGGAGGTAAAGGTTAATCACTTTTCTTACATGATTAGTTTACTGGTCAAGCATGTCCATTTTATATGAAAGGGGACTTCAAAAGAAACAAAATGGTGAAAAAAGCATTCAAAGATCTTATTCCGTTAATAAGATATTCAAATTTAAAGCTCTGTTTTAACTGTGTATAAATAACTGGCTGCTATGGAAAGTTTGTTGTCTTCATCCTCACATTCTTAGCAATTGTTAATGTATTTTAAAGAAATTTTATTTACCTTTTTTTGCTATTTAAATTATTTTCCTTCAAACTTTCTTCAGGTGGCATATTATAAATACCCTTCCTAGATTTAGTTCTACTACTTTTTTGACATATTCCAAGGTTCTTAAGCCACAAAACCGCTGAAGAAAATATGATAAAATACATAAAGACTTTGAGGAATCTGAGGCTGTGACATCACAACAAGTCTAGTTTCAGTCGCTTTTACACAAATGATACCAAAGTTGTACACTTTTTTAAAGATTTTTGAATGCTTTCTTCACCATTTTGTTTCTTTTGAAGTCCTCTTTCATATAAGATAGATTTGCTTGACCCCTGAACTAATCCTTTAACAGGTAAAATTTTGTTTCTTTTCATGCTCGTGGAACTGCAAGTGTCGTCATTTAAACTTCATTGAATTTTATTATTTAGGGCATCAAAATCACAGAATATTCAGAGCTTTTGAAGCAAAACTTTTCACTGATGAGTTTAGTTCAAAAATAAACTCACGTTTAATGACTGAATGAGCTGAAGTGTTGAAAATGCATGTGTCTCAAGTTGAATGAAATTTAGGTATAATTTTAAGCCACTTGGGGCTGTCAAAATGTTTCTTATCACCAATTTAACTGTCGAAAATGCACCTGCAACGGTGGAATAATTTTTGACAGTCAGCCCCTGCCTACCATGCAGGCTCTGGAAAGCATAAAAGCATTGGGCGATTTTCGGTTGCTGAAAAATCCGATGATCATTATTTCTTCTTTTCAAACTTCTTAACAAATGGTTAGTTCTTTTTCGATAATCATGGATATGTCAGTGCTTTGAACTGCTGTGTAGTCAAACTTGGCTTAAAAATGGACTGTTTGTACAAGATACCCCTCCCCGGCCCGGATCCGCATTGACTCTGACGGCGGTTCTGACGAGTTAAAATTACTGGGGATATTTTTATGCCCCAACCAAGTCCAAACAGAAATATAAATTTATAATTTTAACTTGTTTAAACTTTACTAAAAAAGGTGCTCTCCAAATTGTTAGTATTTTTCCTGGTTATCAGGACAAATCACCATAATCCAGGGGTGGAGCTAGAGGGAGGAGGATGGGAAGGGGAGGGGGGGGGGTTCCCGACTTATTTTTATCATGAGGTAACTCTTAGTCAAGGTTTACGTAAATTTTCGGGAAAATTTATTATATATTTGGAAAATCTCCAAAATGTATGAGTTTCTTTTGAGGGTCTAAAAACTTTGTAAGGGAAAGGGAGGAGAAGTCGTTAAATTATCATTAGAAATATTGGTACAATTTGGCACCATTTCCCAAAATGGAAGAAAAATTTCCCCAAAAGGAAGAAAATTTAAGAAAAATTAAATTGATCAAAAATCAAAGCAAATATCACGAAAATGAAGAAAATTGCACCAAAATTGAGGCAAATTTCACGAAAATGAAGAACATTTTACGAAAATTTTAAGAAAAGGTAAATATATTTCACGGAAAGTGAAGAAAAGTGGAGGAGATTAAAAAAAAAAATTGAAGCGAAATTTAAAAAAAATAAATAAATTTGCGCAACAATTTAGGCCAAAATCCACAAAAATTAATGAAAATAATGAAAAATGAAGATTTTTTTAAAAGAATTGAAAGAAATTTCCCGAAAATGAAGGAAATTGCACGAAATTCAACAGATTAGTTCAAATCTATTTTATATTAAAGATGACTTCAAAAGAAACAAAGTAGATATCTAAGTTTAAAGTTTTGTATGATATGCGTAGAAATAACTGAAATCAGACTAGTTGTGATGTCATAGCCTCAGATTCCTCAAAGTCTGTATGTATTTTATCATATTTTGTCTTGCGATATTATTGGCTTAAAAACCATCGAATGTGAGGATGAATACACCAACTTTCCACAATAGACTTATTACATCAGTCATTTCTACACAAGCAAGACAGAGCTTTAAACTTTAATATATCTTTAAACGTAATAACTGAGATTTTTGAACGCTTTCTTCCCCATTTTGTTTCTTGTAAAGTCCTCATTCATATAAGAGGGACATACTTTAAAATTGAAAAAGATTTCAGAAAATTAAGGACATTCTACGAAAAGTTAAGCAAATTTCCTGAAAATTTAAAACAACAATTTTAATTAAAATATTCTCCCAAAAATGAAGGAAATTGCAAAATAATTAAAGCAAACTTCGCGAAAATAAAGAAGTGTTTACGAAAAGTGAAGGAAATTTCCCAAAAATTTATAGATTCTTCTCGAAAATTTAAGAAAATGAAGGAAATTGCATGGGGAGAGGTAAAATGCCTGCCACTTAATATGTTCAAAACGGCTATGCATCTCAAACACTTACGAATTTGAACAATCAGGATTAAACTTCTTAATTTATCCAAAACATGATATATATCGATTTTTTAGCGAGAAATAAATGATCTTGAGCTTTTCGGAACATGTCACTGTATAACTTTAATCCTGATTGTCAAAATTCGTCATCATGCATGTAAAGATGGATTAAGGAAACTTTGAAGGAAGATTTAGTTGTTGACAAAAACAAGGGCACATAGTCCACGTATAATGACAAGTGGTGTCACTAGGATTTTTGTAGTGAAGAGGGGGGAGTGGTAACAGCGTAGGAATATAGGCATGTGGGCGAAATTCTACCCTGGCCGATTTTTTTTTTTTTCAAAAATTAAGAAACTGTGCTTAAAGAAATCGAAATGATGCAAAAAGTAGACATTTTCTGAAAAATGTATGAAAATTTTTCTGAAAAATCTGCATGATAAAAAAAAAAATGGTTATTTTTCGAAATATACAGTTAATTAAATAAAAGATAAAACTTTCAAACAAATTTACTGTAATGGGCTAAATATTCGGAAAATTCTGGTAAAGTGTTATGCTTTTCGGAAATTTAACTTTGTTCCACTGGTTGGTTAGCTGGGGCACAGCAACTTTTCGAACTACATTGGTCATGAGAGTCTTCGAGCAGGGAGCAATGACAACTCTCTACTTCGAGATGCCTTGCATGGCGACACCGCACATTGTGGACAGTATGCGCCTTATTGGCAATATCAAATGAAATTGTGACATGTTGATAACAAATTTTCAGAGGTAGTAGCACAAAATGAGTGGCAAAATGAGTAGCCGTGGCCAGCGTGGGGTATGAAGGCCGTTTCCCCTCCCCTCTGCGAAGGTCTCTGTCCTCTTGTGTGAGGTCAAACTGAAAATAATAAATGCGTGGTGAAATATTTATGTAGAACCATATTTCTATTCATATTCGTGCAAGATCTTTAAATGAATGGTTAAAACTTTCGCCCAAATTTGATTTAAAATGGCACAAATTGAGTAAAAATGCACAAATTTGGTTAAAAGTCACCCAAAGATTGTTTAATATAGTACAATTGAAATTAAAAATCGTTTATATTGATTTAAAATTTTCCTAAATTTTCTAAATTGTGTTACAAATTGCAGAAATTTAGTTTAGAATGGCCCAAACTGGGTCTATTAAGGTGGCAAAAAATCGTTTATTATATATCAAATTGGTAGTGCTGCACTTGCATCAGTTTGTTCGTCATCAGTATTAGATATTTTTCATTTAGCCAGAAGTTAGATAAGAAAGTCATATTTTTGGGCACTTTTTGCCACCTATCGTGCCAGAAACTGAATACAAGCTTCGAAAACTGTGCGATTTTTAGCTTTTGATCAGCTCACTTTGAAGGGAAAATCACACATCAAATTCTATAATTAGAAAACGCGTTTTTATTTGATGGGCATTGGGTGGGTGCGGAGAACATCCTAGACTAACAAAAAAAGCGTTTTTATTTGGTGGGCATCAGGTGGTTGTGGGGAACAGGGGCTGAGGGGTAGGATGTTGGGCAAAGAACAATGACAAACATATGAGGGCATATTTTAGGTCAAATTAGGGCAATGCACTTTGCCACCGAAGGCCCAGTGTACAACCCCACCTTATGGATTCGCCCCTGGCCATTTATTTTTATTCCAAATCATGATCTAAAATTTTATTCGAAAATCTTGACAGCAAATTTTGAAAAGCAAAGAATTAAAAAAAGAAGAAAAAGAAAACCACACATACAGAAATAGAGGCTGTAGCATGCATTCTGTGCCTCATCTTTATGCCATGTTCCAAATATTCCAAAATACATAACTTGGTACTGCAAATATTCATGTGTACTTGAAAGCCATGTTAACCAAAATTCTGGCACTTTGAAAAAAATTAGGGTAAGTTAGTTGACACCCCCTCCCCTCTCCCCCAATTTTCGAACGTTTGCGACGCCCCCGGTTATTAATACAATAAAATGATTTGTGGTAAATTATGACCTGCAATGCGGGTATTATTCCAACTTTCAGAAGAAAAAAAAACTATAAGTAACTATGCTCAGCGGCGTAGGAAAGTATTTAAAATTGGGGGCAAGATTGGATCATTTGTCTCAACAAATTTCGATACCAACATGTATGAGTCTCTTATTACGGTCCAAAAACTATCTGTAAGGGAGGGGTGTCATAATATTATTGGCATTAGGCCTATTGTTAACATTTCCTGATATTGAAGAAAATTTCCCGAAAATGAAGACAATTTCCCGAAAATTGAAGAAAACCTAACGAAAATGAATCAAATTCTACAAAAAGTGTACAACTTTTCAAAGCTTAATGAAAAGGAAAGAAATTGCAAAAAATGAAGAAAATTTCATAATAATGAAGGAATGTTTGCGAAAATTGAAGAAAATTTCCAGAAATTAAACAGAACTTTCTTTTTCCAGAAAATTAAGGAAATTTACTGAAATTGTAGCATATTAACGAAATTAAAAAAAAGTTCTCGAAAATTGAAGCAAATTGCACGAAAGTTGTAGAAAATTTCAACACATTTGAAATTTCACGAAAATTGGATATATTAGGAAAACTTCCCCAAAATTTGAAAAAAACTTCTCGAGAATTTAATTTACTGGAATATGAAAGAAATTGCACGAGAATTGAAGGAGATTGAAGCCATGCAATTTAGCAATCTGACTCTTTTCAAAATGAATGTGTTAGACCTTTAATAATGGAGACCAAAGTGGTACTTGTGCCCCTTCGATCTTGTACTGCTCTTCTGAGCCTCGATCCAGCTTCTCAAACTAATCCGTTCTCTCCCTTTCTCCACAGTCAGACAGTTCTTCTCCATGTCATCAATGGTTTGCCCCTTTTTCTTTTTCCATCTGGTGTCCAATTCAGGTCTCCCTCTCTTTCTTGAAAGTCGTGAAAATCATGGTCCTAAATTGTATATAGTGTGTGATCCATGCTATAAGAATGTACAGATACGTGTGGGATGGGTGGGCCATCAATATCAAAACAGAATTGACTTTTGAAGAAAACTTATGAGTTTTAATCTTTCGAGTATTGAACTTTGCGAAAATTGGCCAAATTTTCTGATATTTTCCCTTATATAAAATTTTCCGATATTTTCTGCGATATAAAATTTCCCGTAAGTCACAATAAATGTACGGAAAAGAAGGAAATTTCCAGAAAATTAAATAAAATTTCCAGAAATTTGATGAGGACTGTCCGGAAAAAATGGAAATTTACTAAAAAGGGAAGACAATTTTCAAAAAGGAAGGAAACTTTCACAAAAATTGAAGGATATGTCCGAAAATGAGAGATTTGGAGCAACTTATATATAGAAACTTTGATAAAAACCGAATTTAGCATACTGCAGATTTTCTGCTTAAAAACGGGAAATTTAAAGGGTCTCTCCCCCACCCACCCACCTTTCTCTGCCTATCACCTAATTCATGGAACCGCCCTTAAGAGTAAAATTAAAACTTAGATTCTGTATAGATAGGTCATTTGTGTAGACAGGATTTTTCTCTATGGGACCTGATCCAGTGACCGAAACCATAATTTTTACCTAAAAAGGAAGGAGGGGGAAAGGAGGAGGGGGGGGGGGGGGTGATATTTGCTTTTCATACAAAGTCCATATTATACTTTTATTATCTTTTTCTAATTCCTTTCTTTGTGTGCCACGAATATCCCATAAATGCATGCAGCTGCATCAGTATATGCCATACCAGTGGAGGGGTATGTTTTCCCGACATAAAGTTCGAAAAATATGCCGCTTGACACTAAAATTTTCCGATCGATATCTGACAAACCTGACAAATTAAAAAAATCCCCGACGGGAGGTACACTGGTACAGCGTTTTTAAGAAAATTGGTAATGATCAAATATAGCCTGATCTGAAGAGAATTTTGCTTGCCATATATGCCGCGTTGGCGTAGAAACCGGGAGCAATAATTTGATGGGGCCAAGCACCATTTGTCCCCCTATATAATGAAGGTCTACAAAATTGATTGTCTTTTCTTCTTTTCCCTTTTTAAATTTTTGGGCAATCTACCCTACAGTTATCGTAAAATTTCCTTCATTTTCGTGAAATTGGCATTTTGGGGTACACAAGCTAGTTTTGGTATCATGTCTATAAAGCCTAATAAATCCTGACAATATTTGAGATACTAAGGTGTTACTTGTCATTAATTTATGCCATTGTCATTGGTCAGGATTCAACTTCCCTCCTAGAAAGAAAAGAAGGAAAACTAGCGTGAGAGCCCCCTTTAGTTACACAGTTTTCACTATTTTAGACAAGAAAATGGCTCCTTGATATCAAAACTGAAATTGTACAATTTGTTTATATCTATTTGGTATTTATCAGTGTCCAAAGTTGTATCGTTCTTTACAAATTCCGCAATATCCAATATGTGTAACAGAAATAACAGCTAAAAACTGTGGGTGTGGGTGTGACTTATTCTGAGGCAAGTGATCGTTACCAACACTCGATTATTGCGTTTGCTTTGTGGTCGCCAACTCGGAAAAAAACTGGCAATCACGTTTCCTCATTTCCAAAATTTTGATCGCCAAAAATATAAAGTTACTCGCCAATACAAAAACCTGTTTTAAATTATAATTTTGATTAAAAGAAAAATACATTCTTCTCCCCGACTCAACATTTTGCCTGCATGCATAATTTAACTTCATACTTTTAACTGTTAAAGGAAACATAAAGTCTAGCTTTTTCTTCATTCAATATGATAGAAATAATAAATTTAGGTATTCTGAAGAAATTTCACACGGTACAAAACAATTCAGCATATATTTTCTAATTTATTACAACATTAATTTTGTCAAATAAATATAAACGTACATGGGAGCGGTCATTTTGTTCATATGTTCTCTAAAAAATGATGTCATACACCCAGTACAAATAAGATTTATAATGTATTTCTTTTTCTAACTTTGAAGTAATAATTTTTTCCTTGCATGGTTGTGAATTTTTATTTGTATATGATATTAATGATTCACCCCTTAGAACTTCATGGCAAAGTATTTTGAAAAGAAAATTTCAAAAAGAATTCTAAAGAAATACATTATTTGTGCTAGCACATAGGGCAAATTGTCATCATTGGCATAATTTCAATCACAAATTGGACAAAATGTCTGTCATTCTGTGTCCACTTTCTGATGTTACAACTTCAAACCTTGATAATTTGAGAATGGAATGAGAAGTTATGATGGGGTTTTTGGTAGTAGTTTTTTTCTTTTCTTTAATCTCTATTATATATCAAGCTAGAATATTAAACTTTATGTCTCCATTGATGACAACTCTTTACATTTTCAAAAACACACAAAGCAATTATCGAAAGTAAAGACTAATCGGTAAAGCAAACAATATGATCAATTTTCATTAGGAAAATTATCATAATTTTTTTTAAGTACCACTCTGCCTGTGGGGACAAAGTTACTGTGTAAAAATTTGGAATTAGGACTGCCAGTAAATTAAGGGTAGTAGAGAGATCAAAGGCATTTTATGCTACCGAAATATTTCCAGTACATTTCTTGTTTAAAAAAACTTTTATTTTAAATAGGTCGCCAGGTGAGACAGTCTGATTTCCCTGACAAATAGATACATCATTTTTAACGTTTTTGGTCGCCAAGATTGAAGTTTCCATATGGTGGCAATGGCGACAAGAATTGTCGAGGGTTGCGTTACGAGAGAGGTTGTGGGGTTGGTGTTAATGTTGTGGAGTTTGTTTTTTGTATGTTCCAATTCGATTGCAAGTGGTGACGGACAAGGAAAATGATAAGCGGTTTGATGTCAGCAAGTGTTTTGCTATGCTCATTCAATGAAGTTTAGGTATATATTGCTTGCTCGTTAACTTGTTCAGTTATGTTGTGCAGAAAAATATTTGTTCGGCTTAGAGAGGTAGAACCCGGGGAGGGGCAATTGCCCCCCACTTTTCCAAAAAATGGCAAAAGTGCCCCTCTTGCAAGTTAAAAATGCCCCTCTTACAGGTGAAAAGTGCCCCTCTTGCAAGTAAAAGTGCCCATCTTGAAAATAAAAAGTGCTCCTTTTGAAAATATTACAAAATACCCATGGATTACTGACTATGATGCAGGAACTTGTGCAAAAATGGCTCCTTTATTTGGAAATATTAGAAAATTGGGGCGGATCACTGTGCACCTGGAGCCTTACCTTATGTCAGAAAGTTTTCACAAATTGTGTTAACCTTCATATCTTTAAAATTACTTTTCAAAACATTCTCCCAGAAGTGGGCTACCTTTTAAACACTTTGCTTTGGGAGGGGGTCTAGGATGGATTAGCGCCACTTCGAATTGAAATACATAGGTGCGCCCCTTTAAATCCATGCCCCTCCCCTCCCTCCTCCCCCTTTGAAATCTTTCTACCTCTCTGGTTCTGTTCCTTCCTTTTTAAACAGCTGCTTGTGCCTTTCTTTGCGTATCATCAAATCCTTGAATGTTCATATATCTTTATTTTGATATTTACTTTATTTGCTCTGCTGATTTGGTCATAAGTCTATCGGATAATAATATACTTTTTCTATTATTATTAAGGAAGAATTGAAGAGAACAGTCATCATGTAAAGTGTGTCTCACTTAAAATTTCAATTTATCTTTAGCGGAATTTAGAGCATGAGAATGAAGTCATTTTAAAGTCTTTTTTAACAGGTTGGTTTGTTGATGTTTAACGGCACCGCGACAGTCAAGAGTCAATTGTGCCAAAAAATTGAAGAAAAAAAACTAAGATGCTATAGTTAGGACAAAGAGGAACGGGAAAGGGGAGAGGGAGCAAAGTTAAAGGAAATATAAGAGTAAATAAAGGTGATAAAAAGAAGGAAGATGAGGGTAAGGTAGAGAAAGGGGGTAAGAGTAGGTTTAGATCAGGTGGAATAAGTTGCTGTTGCAGAGGAAGGTGATGATGTGTAAGGATTTGTTCTTCAAAAGATCAGAAATGGCGGTGGAGGAGGAGAGGAGAGACCTGGAGTTCAGGTATAAAGGACAGGTTAAGAGGATATGCTTGATCGAGAGTTAAGTGTTGCAGGTAGGGCAGAGGAGCAGGGGAGCCGGAGAGGAGGCGAGAGTGGGCGAGAAAGGAGTGACCCTGAGTCCTCCCTGCGATTGCGACTGTGTAGAGGGTTGGTCCTGACTTTGGGATTGAGAGTGTGAAGTTTGTTACTGGTCTCAAGATTCCAGGAGTCTTGCCAGGTCTTCCTGAGGTAACTGGAGATTTGTGCAAAACTTGATTTCTTCAGTGTTTCGACCAATCAACTGCTTTGGACATTTTTCCCTTTGTTACCTAACCAATCAGATGCATTTTTTTTAAAAAAAAGTGCTCAACAGCAATGCACACGTGTATTACCTCCATGCACACACGGATTACCTTCATGTCTATTGCATGAGTGATATGTGATTTGTTTCATATGCTATGTCCCATACCATGTGTGAATTTTGCAAATAGTCAATATTTCCCCAGTTGGCTATCTGATTGGTTACTAAGTTTTCCCCATTATGGACAAATGAATTTTGGCCATGTGGACATCAAACACTATTTGAATTAATTTTTGCATTTCAATCCAGATTTGAAAAAGTATGTAATAACATTGATGAAATTTCTTTGGCGTATTTGCATTGTCATGACCCATGCATTGAATTCCTGTAATAAAAGACATTAAGTATTTGGCTAACAGCTGTCTATTTTTACAACAGGTGAATTTCTTGACAAAGAGAAAAAATGTATGTAAACTTTTCTCGTCTTTCCTTATTTTTTTATATTTTTTTATGCACTTTAAACATTCTAACATGAAAATTGTATTAATATATGAATGTTTTGGCTTTTAATGCATGGTTCAAATGAATTTGCACTCGCCAATGACCATCCTAAAGTTAAGTCATTCTAATTGGGCCAATGTCATTTGCCTGTGCATTAAATAACATTAGGGTTTAGCCTGACGTTTGAACTCTTCCCTGCACAAGGGCAATTTTTCTCCGTCATTTTCCCTGGTACAGTGTCACGGAAAATTAACAACACGTAGTATAAAGATATACACAATGAATAAATCACACGTATAATTAAAGAGTATTATGGGAAAACAAAGTGATGGTTCAGATATTTTGCAGAATTTTTTTTGCAGAAAATACGACAAATTTTCAATGTGCTGTCATGTATGAGGCATGAACGAAGAACATGTCTGAGCATGCGTGAATCAAATAGTTTTTTTACAATTTGTATTAAACAACATATGTAGGTATAAATTACTCACACATAGTTCTAATTTCCTTACGTAAACTATACATGCAAAATTATTTAATTCCATGACTGAATATAGGGTGTTTGTAGATGATACAAATAGAAGTGGTGGGATTGCGAGTTTACATGTGAATATATTAATATTGAGGTAGAGTTTGAGAACAATTAGGTTTTGAACAGAGCAATATGTATCAAAACTACAATTGAAAAAGAAACACAAAATTAATATACGAACAATGTAAGCTGATTATTTTTTTGACTATCTTTAAAAAAAGGTGATATATGACATTTCTGACAAACTTAATGAAATAACAAACAAAAATGTATCAAGAATTGCTAACCTCATCACCGCTTACACCATCCAGTACTTTCTTTACAACATTAAATTCAAAAGCTTGTCACTTGGCTAGTAACATGTGAGCTTCAGTTTCATATGATTGTGTGTCACTCTACAAATCAACCTTGACCTTTAATACTAATAATAATGACAACAACAACAACAATAACAAAAGAAACAAAAGCATTCAAAAATCTTATTCCATTAAGAAGATATCTAAGTTTAAAGTTTGGTTTCATTCATTTGTGGATTACCCAATGATAATAATACATTTTAGTGCTAATTGAATAAAAACATTAAAACGCCCCTCATATACAAGCAAATTAGATATGAAAACAAAAACAAGAATATCGAAATAAATATATGCACAGAACATGCTGCTCTAAAACCTATGTAAGGCAAGTACCTAGCTTTCTGTTAATGATTTTAAGATACTCATCCCGAGGGCATGGTAATGCAGATGTTATATACTTGATTTTTAATAAAAGAATTTTTTAATACAACAACCATCCACAGTACAGATAGATTCCTTCAATATAGTATTCTACTAAGAAAATATACAAATTTAAAGTTTCTTGCTCTTATCTGTGTAGAAATGACTGGTGTATTAAGTCTACTCTAAACAGTTTATGCACACAAATTCTTAACAAGTGCTAATGTATTTAAAAAAAAAAATATCTGAACTTTTTTCCTACATGAAAAAAATACTAATAACAAAGCACTCAGACATTCTGAAAAAATAAGTGGCAAATACAAGTTTGTTTTTTTGTTGCCAAAATAAAGAAAAAAGCACATATTTCTTATCTACTTGAGATAGCACGGTCCACGAGAAGTTAATGCCTTTTATTGTATTGTCCTGAATTCTCAAAACAATTAAATGTCTGTTTTTTCAACTAATACCGTGACTACCCTACATAACACTAGTATTCCATTGACATTTACTATATTTCTACTCAAATTACAATTCTCAGACGATCTTGGACAAAACTGTTGGGACACTTACCGGAAAGTTCATGTTATTTTAAATTTTAATGTACAGCCATTTTTCCGGAAACTCCCCCCTCCCTCAATTTAGTCAAAATATTTTACTAGGAAATGCAGAGACATGGAAAGCATTTATCAACATTTTTCACAAACATTGAACGGGGGAACAGGGTGTCCCAACGAGTTTTGTCCAAGATTGTAGTTATCCATCCTATGTACTATCTTTTGTATTACTAAAACAATAGCAAACGATTTGTCACTATTTATCTGCATCCCTGAAAAGGTACCAAATGTATCTAAATGCATCAAAATAGAATTAAGAGAGCTAACTGATCCATCAAGAGTAAGGCAAAGATTACCAGAATACTGTACCATTTTTAAGTGTACACAATTACAACAATATTATGTACATTATCATCATAATTTTAATCTCTAATAAAAACAAGCAAAAGGACATGGGATCCCTCTGTCTCCAGCCTCTTAAAACATTAAAAGGATGCGTGATATGACCACAAGGATCACAGAATTTGCTTGATTATAGAATGTATTAATCCATATAAAAAATAGAATTGCCTAAACCAATAACTTTTATGGTTGACAATAATAGTATCAACTTGGCACAGATAATTTTGCAAACACAAACCCAACCATAAATATCTGACCTCAGGTTAAACCTGTTTCACAAAACTCTAATGTTATATCTTTATCACCACTAAGTGTAAACAATGATATTCACATGATTATTTGTGTAAGCAAAATCACCCCAACCACTTTAATTTAAGAAATATCATAGATACAAATGTTTTCATTGTTATGCAAATAAGCAAATTAGAATGCAGACACATCTCTCAATCATGCTCATTTGAACAGTACCTATGTCAACTATCCTGCACCAAGCCTAACATGAATGTACACCTTTCATAGCTAAAGTTATGAGCTCAGGTTAAACATTTGTGGACACCGACGATGACAAGGCAAAGACAATCCCTGCTTCACAGGCAAGACAAAAAAGAAATAACTTGTTTACATGGTTATGATACTATATAAGGAGCACTCTATTTTAATAGAGAATATGTGAAATAAAATATGTAAACTGTTTACATCTTTTAACCCTTACTCTACCAAGGCTTTAAAAAAAGTGAGCCCAATTTTCGTAACTTTTTTTTCATATGCATTTTTGATAACTTTCCTTTTATTTTCTTGCATAACAAGTTTGGTTGGAATAGAGGCTAATATATTCATCGTTTGAGTAATGAAAGCCAAATTAGAAAATAATGGACAAAAATATGCAAATTAAGCAATTTTTGGCTAAATTTGGTAAACAAATGGTCAATCTTTGCAGAAGTACAACTATAACTAATTTCATTTTTAGAAAAAAAAAGTTTGAAAATGGCGATACCATCGCCGCGTGGTAGAGTAAGGATTAAATACGGCTACACTGATATATACTCAAATCATTAGAATTGATGAGGCTGCAAACATGTTGGTGGAATAGCATCTTCAATTTGAAATCTTGATTGGGATGGAATTACAATCAAGTAATTAATTTTCATTCATATTCTACTGTAACAATTTAATATTCTATTGACTTAGTGCTAAGACTGAACATTACATAATTTTCCAGACGCACAAGAAAATATTATGCAAATCATGTCACTAATTTGCAAATCTGGTGTCAAAAATAGCTATTTGTATGTTTAGCTCCCTTGTGGCTAATGCAAATGTGCTTTTTGACAGCAGTTTTGAATTGTCCAGAAAACTTCCTTTTTATTGGTAACACTTTCGGATTGTTTGGAGCAGGGAAAGTATGGTTTTGTAACTTCTGATATTGGACTGCATCTTTATAGCTGGCTGTCTAAAACCTCATGCCTCATGAAAAAATTATTTCCATTGAATCTTATGATAGCGACCCCTCCAAATAGTGAAACCGTACTGTGCCCAATTATATAAAAGCCTCTCACTTAATCTACCGTATTCGACGTAATAAGCACCCATGTTCTAATACATGGCATAAAAAGCACCTCATTGACCGATAACATATCCAAAAACTTAATCAATAATAAGGGTTCTTTACATTTCTTTAGCATGGTGCTTATTAGTTACATTTTATATTACATAGCCATCCTAGGCGCTTATTACGTTGAATACGATACTTTCTTTGATGTTGATTTCTATTCATTTTGCTCTATGGCAGCCAGCAGCTTGTCCAGTGCATCATCAACACCACCACCACCATAATCATCAACACCACCACCACCATAATCATCATCAACATCACCACCGTCATCATCAACATCACCACCGTCATCATCAACATCACCATTGTCATCACTATTGTCATCACCAACATCACCATTGTCATCAACAATTTCAAATAAAGGATGTTCCTCTTCCACCAACATGTTCGCAGCATCATCAAATCCTATAATGTTTACAATTGGTGGTGCACTAAAATCACGCATTTCAATAACACCAGCAAAAGATGAACAAACATTGTAGCTTTTATGCTCAAGAGCAAAAAGCCTTTGCTTAAGCACACTCACTTGAGCTGCTGACTCTTCTTTGGTAATCAACTCTTAAAGACAGTGTACTCTAGTACCAAAATGATGGCAGATGTTTTCCATCTCGCGCTCTAGCAGAACTAGCTCTTCCTGGCTATGCTCTTTGAGAAGGAAAACATCTGCAAGCTGACGTCGCACATGAGCTGGTACAGTCCCTTCTGTTGGCTGGTTACAATGTAGGGCCTCCCACATGCTATTCTTCAGGTCAATGACTTCCTCAAATGTCAGAGTGCTGGGATATGATAAAGACGAACTGATGTAATATTTATTGTTATGGTTTTCGATGGCTTTCTTCAATTGACCATTCTTGTTATTAACCTGTTGTTTCAGCATTTTGGCTATTCTTTGGCCATCTGTGAAAATGAAAATGGTTTAAAAATATGTTAGATAAATCCAAATGAGGTTAAGTTAATCACTCTCCTAATCATGGAGATTTGGAAATTTCTTTCTACCACAGTTTTTAATCTTTGATAAGATTCTTTAGGCGGCATTACTTTTAATTTATACTAACATTAGTAAAGAATTGGTGGCATATAGACGTAACAAGCTTAATCTTTTACAATTAGAAATAATTTACAAAATCATGACACTTTAGAATAAAATGACTACAAAACCTTTTTCAAAACAAAAAACTTCTTAGAATTGTGTTCTTTCACATACATAACTTTTGCTGCAAGTACTATTAAATCAACACCACATATTTGTCTATTTATTTATTTACTTATTTATCACTCCACTTTCGTTTTTAATTTAGATTTGGATAAGAAAGGCGGTAATCCTCGTACAAATTTTAATGCTAGAAATAGATATTTAGATTCAGTGAAGTCTTATAATGTTACTGATATTTGGAGACAAGAGAGAAACCCTTTTAAGAAGTTTTGCTCCTGGACGTCTAACGTTACACCATGTATTTTCTGTCGCCTTGACTTCTTTTTTATTTCAAGACATTTAGCCACCCCTAATATTAATTTCACCCCTGGCCTTCCATCAAATCATTCTATTGTTTCTTTAATAATGGCGTTTTTTCCTGAACGTAGAAGGCCAGGTTTATGGAAATTTAATAATTCTTTGCTTAAGAATTCTGCATACATTAAGCATATGACCAACATCATTGTAAGTGAAATTAATATTGGTAATGTATTTCATTCTCCTTTGAGTAATTGGGATTTTTTTAATTTAAAATTAAGACCGAGACCATTACTTTTTCCAAAGCTAAGGCTAAACACATGAGCTAGTATGAGCATGATCTTTTAAAGAATATGTCACATTTAGAGTATGCATATTTTTTATCCTCTTTTCCTGAAGTCTTTGTTTCGCTTGAGCATTCTCGTGATGATCTCGAGCGTTTGTATGATTAAAAATTTGAAGGTTTTATTGTTAGATCAAGGGCAAGGTGGGTAGAGCAGAGGGAAAAGAATACTAAGTATTTTCTCAGTCTGGAGAAACCAATAGTAATCGTAATGTCATTCGTTCGTTAATCAATCAGAGGGTCTTTCTCTTAATAATAGCCCTGATATTTTAAATGAAGTTCATAAATTTTATTCATCTCTTTATTCTAGTAACCATCTTAGTAACATTCATATTTTTGATCATTTGCCTAATGCTAGGAAGTTAGAGCCAGAGAGGGCTGCAGATTTACCCCGCTAAGCGTAGCAGAGATATTTACCGATTATACTTACCTTCCATGCTATAAATATGCAATCTAGTCCAAAGACCTGATTCTAACGCACTTTAAACTGACCTTAAAACGTAGTTACCAGCCCAACCCTAACCTCCACAATACCTCTAAAATCTCTTCTTTTCAGTGCGTTGTTGTCACAACATCGTTGAAAGTGGCAGAGAAATTGTTCGTGTTTTTTAACAATTTTCTTCCATGCAGCTCCTACCATGCAGGTTTTTAGGCTGTTTGGCATTTTCTTCTAGCCTTTCAAGTCACCTGAGGTAAGACGAGGTGGCCATGGAAAAGGGAGATTGCAGATTGCATATTTACAGCATGGAAGGTAAGACATAACTTGAAGTAAATATACTAATTTCGAAACTAGTAATATGGTCAATTTATATTGAGAGAGTAATATGTTATACCTGCATAGCGTTTCTTTAAAAACAGCAAAAACCACCTTTCAACAGCCAAATTTCTAAGCTTGCTGAAATCAGAAAGGCGCTTCCTGTCTTCAGATTGAAGGATAGCTTTCTGATAAGCTTCTGAGGACTCTGTCCATCTGTGGTTGATGCCCTCTATGGACTTCAGTTCTTCATCTAATCTACATTATATGTAATCAAGTAATAATCTATGATCAGAATCATACAAATGCAAACAGAAGTAATGGTCTTACTTATATGTAAAATACACTCTTTTAACAATTTTGGAAAGGCCAGATAAAAAGCTGAAATCATTTTATTGTCACTAGAATCAACTTGTGAATGGAAATAACATTCAAAAAGAGGGCAGACAGCTTATCTACAGCAACAAAGAATGTTTTATTATATAACAGTTGTATTATAATACTGCAAGGGTGGATCCAGGGGATTGGAGGTAGGCAAAGTCAAGTCATGAAAATGTTCCAAAATGTAATGATGAGCGATCCAGGAACTGTACATGTACAATTGTGTACATGTATATGGAGTGTGGACCATGTGGGCATGTGGTGGGGGTGTGGAGGGAGGGAGGGGGAGGGGGGAGGTACAGTGCTTTGTTTTCAAGATAAACTTGATTTTTTTCTCTATTTCTTTTGTGGACACAGCAGCAAAAATAAGCTGATAGACATCAATGTTGCTTTCACAAACTTAGCAATTACATATAATCAGACAAAGGAATTCTTTGCATTTCTGACAAAAATGAAACAAATTGCAATATTTGTGAGTGATCTTTATGATATAAAAAAGCATCCATGTTTGGGATGCTATCCAAATCATCAAATAAATCATGGAACTGCCTTCAGATATATATTGGTTGGCTTTACATGTATTCAAATAGGACTGCTAGATGTATAAGGGTTATTTAAAATTCTATGCATTTTCGATTAGTTCTATCACAATTGAGGCAAAAATATATAAATTTAAAAAAAAAAAAACAATTCTTAAAGAAATCATATTTAGAATAAAAAAGCAAATCAATAAATACAGAAAGAGATCAAATTGGAAAGAGGAAATTGTGTCCACCAGTCAAGCTTTACCACTTTATCAGCAACATTAAAAATGATACTTAACAGAAATTGATAATTAATGATGAAAGTGCAAGATAATCTTTGAATTACTCAGTTTTGTAGAAATTTGAAATCTAAAGTTATCACAAGAAGCACATAAATGTTTTGAAGGGCGTAAATATTGCATGTAAAACTCAGTTTAAAGGAAGTTAAAAAGTTTGAAATATGTTTATTAAGTTTGGAACATATTTTAAATATTTAAAATTTTTGTAAACTAACAATCAAGAGTCGACAATGAAGGTTGATTGTTAGAAATATCTTAGTCTGAAACATTGGATTTCATGTCAATACAGGGATTGATACATGCATGTACAATATTGAGATGAACCAGACATTGCAAACGATACAAATCCTCTCGCCACTAATAACTTGCTCTCCAACCTCTGTCACTGTGTCACACCTGTCATCCCACCCTGTTCCTCATACCATACAGGAAATCATCCCTGAAAATCTAGATGCCATTCCACCACATGCCATCACACCTGCAACCAAGATGACACCGCCATATGCCTTGCCACACTGTCCCATATACCTTGCCACCCTGTCCCATATACCATGCCAATCTGTCCTACATCCATCATTCCCTATACCATCCCACCCTGTCCCACATGTACCCTTCCAGAACCACATCCCATCCCACTCTGTCCTTCATGCCCTTCCATCCTATCCCACATGCCATCTCACCCTGTCCCATATTTCATCTCACCCTGTCTTCCATGCCATCCCACCATCATCAAAATTCCTACATCTATCAATCAGTATGCCATATCCACCCAACATTCTTTCCTCCCATCCCCTCAGCACTATCAGCCCAACATGCCCCATTCACCTACCATTTCCAATTTACCTGCCATCCTCCAATAATCTACCATCCTCCATTTACCTATCATCCTCCATTTCCCAACATGCCCCGTTCACCTATCAGATCCCTATTTCATACTCCAACCCACTTTTTGCCATCCACTCATCAACCAAATATATTCTCAACTAACTAATCATTCTAAACTTCAATATAACCTTCGCTATAAGTTTAACTTACTCCATTGCAGCACAGCTCCCCCATAACTTTAATTTGACACTCCCAATAAAAACATGTTCAACTTTCTTTCCCCTTATAAAACCAGGTAGGGCTGATCTATCTATCAAATCAGAATGAAAATTTATTGCATATTAATTTAGAGCTTATTATACGTCTATCATGTTTCCACTCTATTCAATTGAAGACTTGTTTTTTCCCTATTCATTACTGAGATACTTAAATATAAATTCAAATCAGTCATCAGTAAATATTGTACTTGTAATTCAAGTCTGGAATGCATTTGTTTTAAGTTCTTTTAAAGCAAGATATTCTTTATATAAATTTCTTTTCATAAAAAAAAAGTTGGAATTCCTTTTCAAGGGCTAAAATCTATTGTTCCTCAGAAAACTAGTAACTGACTAATTCAACTCTGACCTTTAATGTTTTGGTCTACTTATACATTTTTCATGCAGATTAACAATGAGATTTTCCCTACTGATTGAACAGCATTTTTTTCTGAAATATTGTTTTTGGTGCACATGCAAAACATAATGCTAACCGATGGATTTCATCCGTACGGCCATACACAGTGTTTCCTGAGATTTTGTCAGAAATATTAGATTTATCTGAGAATTCCTCCGAAAATGTTGAAGGTTCTTCAGAATTCCTCAGAAAGACTTTCTTGAGATGTCCTTGTTGAAGGTTGGAATTTCCTTACAAAATGGTCAAGTTTTTTAAACCATGATGGTATGTATTTACTGTTCTAATTTATTACAAAAGACTAAAAAAAAAAAAAAATATATAAATGATATGGAAAAGATTCATAAATCACTCTCTGTTGTCAAATGACAATGCCATATGCAAACGAACTGGATCAACTTGTGTGGGTACTGTGAATCTAATCTAATGTGTTTTTCAAACAAACTTTTATAACATTTTCACCGACTCATTGAAAATTCATATATTTGCTTGGGCATGCCATTTAATACCAAACATTGAGCTCACAATTGCAGTTTATTTCTTAAATATCTCACCTGTTTTGATGTTGTTCCACCTGTATGCTTATAATTGGAAACTAAAGTATCCACTTTCACTTGATCAAGGAAAAACATCTCCCCATGCTTTGGCTGAGCTACACTGGTACCAGATTTCTTCCACCTGCTCAATCCAAACATGCCATCTAGGCTGATGATGAGCTTCCCATCTTCCTGATAAGACACCATGAAGAATCCACGTAAAAGTTTAACTTTATGATAAGTAAACATGATGAAAATCAATGCAATCTTAAGAAAAGTTACAAGATCATATGTAAGGTTGGTAACATTGCATCACACCTCACCATGAGGTCTCATTCAGGGTTGGAAAAATACAAAAAAATTCTATAGACATTAATTTATGCAACTTGGCGAGTAAATAAATGAAACCAATACTTCTACTAAGTATTTTCAATTCCCCGCCAACACCTAATTTCATTTTACTAGTATGCCTTGCTTCTGCATTGCTGATTTTCTGGACCTGACTTCTGACTCAGGTTATGTAAAAACATAACCTGAGAGAGAACATCTCAAAGTTGACGGCTGGAAGGCAATTTTTTTTTTTTTTTTTTTTTTTTAATTGCTATGGCTAAATTAAGCGTGACAAATACCACAGTATATTATGAAATTTCAACGCAGCAAAATCTTTTTGCTCACTTATGTCAAGCAGGTGCAGGTAAGTGATATTTTGAACCCTGGTCTTATTTTCTTGTACCTTGTTAAAAATTCTGAAGAAAAAAATTTCTTGAATATTTAAGAAATCTTGGTTATCCCCAAATTATGACTAATGAAGGTTTCAAGATTTCTCTATTTTATATTATGATGGAGCGAGATCAATGTTAACTGTTTATTCGTCCCAGTTAACAATCATTTCAAAGTCTTGGAGAAGAACCAAACACAATTTTGATCTATTTTCATTTTATCAAAGCTGTAAAAAAGCACAAAGAACATAAATAACCAAAGAAAACCGAAATACTGTGAAATAAACAACTTCAAAACATTTAATGTTTTTTTTTCATGGATTATTCAATGTGAATACAAAAAAAATTCACACGTCCATAGTCCTGTAAACATCAGTATTATTCATAAAAATCGGACTAGCAACTTTCACTAAAATACAAGAAGGTAAAAGGCAAGGGCTATTAAACCTTATCTTTCAAAACAACTTTTATCAACTCAATTCCATATCATTCTTAATATTAGATTACAATTTCTCTTTTTCAACGTTTTTCATGAAAAATTGAATGAATTGATTGTTTAATCAAACCAATGCCCACTTACTTTGTGATGATTCAATATCCACATTTATGTCTGTAATAACATAACATAACATAATATTCAGGAAGAACAAAGGAAAAGTAGTTAAAAGAGGGGTGTGTGTATATACTGTACTTCCAACTTTGCCTATATTGCAACAAACGAAATTGTTTTTAAAATAAGAAATGCTGTTCAAAGAGGTTAAGAGGTAGCAGGTTTGTTTATTCAATTTGCATGACAATAAGTGCAGGAACACGAGTCTCTGAAAATATATTGTAACATAAATAGTCATCAATTTAAAAAAAATAAGGATGTTGTTCAGGTTTTATACGAATGTGTATTAAAAGTACATTACCTTTGGGCAGGCTGGACATGTTGGAAGGAAAGACACTTCATCTTTCAAAAATCTGAGGTCTTCTAAAGCAGCATCAAAAAATCTAAATTCAGCGAAGGAATCCAAGGCAAGACAAAGGTACGGGTCCTTTATCTATATATACAAAAATGAAAATGTATGTTGAAGGAGCTGGCGGGAAAAAATTGGGAGCTTATTTAAATTGAGTCTCACACTAAATGGAATACCTTTGAAGTATGGAATATCATCAATATTTCTAAATCCCCACCAGAGTACTCAAAATTTGTACATGTTTTCCATTGACCTTTTGGGATTTGTTCGCTTGTGCGCAATGGGTGAAAATTTATGTAAAAACAGACCGAGTTGATGCAACTTCTATTGCTTAAAATCCACATAAATTAGCAAAAACTAGCACCCTAAGTTTTCGGCCACCAGCTCCTTTAGTCTTTTTCTTGTTTTACTACAAAACTGAGTTTAACTACTGACTGCAGTGCAATTGGCAATTCCAACATGCATAATATATTTCATAGTTCCTTCCCCATACCTAATACAAGCTAGACTCTTCAAGTTTCATACCCAAAAATCTCCCAATCACTTTTGTATTGACCACTTGCATTCTGTATACTTCAGGACCATCCATCATTTGACACATTTCTTCCAAAGTCAAATAGTTTTTTCTGTTTTATTCATGCTAAGCATTCATATTCATGGCTTAAGGTCCATTCAGGCAAAAATACACATTCCATCATTTTCCATTCACGGCAGAAACAAAATTGTTTTGATTTTCTTCGATACCAAGAACCACTTGATTAGATTTTCTTTGAGCCCAGAAAATTGATTGATTTCTTTCATGACATTAATTAATTGTTCAGCACATTCCACTGGAAAGTTTTAACTAAGTCTTCAACACATTTCACCCTAAAATATCTTCGCCCCTCCATTTCTGCCCTCCCCCTGAATCATATTTCCCAAAATTCGATCACTTTTACATAAAGCAGTAAAAAAACACATAGCAAATATAAGCAAAATGTAGTTGATCAGTTATTGAAATATCTTTGACAATCAGACAAACAGAGGTGAAAACATAAGCGCATACAACTTTGTTGGCGGGGTAACAAAGTGCCGTCTCCTGCAGCATGCTTGACTATTCAAAGCTATTAGAGGAGTGTCAATGTGTGGAACCATGTATTTTCATATGCACAAATAATACATTCTACAATGTTACATGGATAGTGACGGATTAAAAAATGACTGTTATATGATTCAATTTACCCTATCATTTATTGCTATTTATTTCTGTTGAAAATCAGAATTGAAGATGTTGTTGACAACCAATTCTTTAATTAATTAAAATCCATTTGTTCTGTTGAAAAAAAACCTAATAGCTTTCGAAAGTCAATGTCTGAAACTAACAGCTGCTGCAGTGAGAACAGAGGACAACTGAATCACATGGGAGAAAACTTGTTATACAGTTTACGGTTGTCTATAGGGGCCATTGCACTTTTTTTGTAACAAAACATTATTTTTCCAACCACCTCTTTGCCCTTACAACACTACCTACCCCTGACTAACAGCTTGGGAAATTTGACTATCCTCAAAAAAAGGAACTACTATATCTCCATGTTTGTTTTAACTTAAACAATGATCTCCACAAATTGTAAGAATGCCAAACTGACCCAAGTTCCAACTACACCTCTACACTGAACAATTGTGCAGATCAAGTTCTACACTTTCAGTAAATACAGTCATACTTAAAATGAAAATTCCTACGAACATGCAGGAACATACACTGTTGCAGGAAACGTTGTACTATGTCCATAAATGCCAATCTGAGATAATCGCATTTAAAGTTCTTAATTCGGCATAAATTTAGCTCCTTTTGTTAAAATAGGCCAAGATAGATATAAGACGCATATAAATAGAGCTTATTTAAATATTTTTTGGTAACATTGTCAACAATAATTTTGATTATGCCCATTTTCGGGTCTTAAATGGAATAAAAACACCTTTGAATACCAGATATTTTACATATATTAATTTTTGGGGAAATCAATCAAGTCCTGTCCAAAATCTTTTTTTAATACCATTGACCCTACAATAAATCTATTCACATGAATATAGAAATTGCTTCATCACTTGATGATTGAACCACTTGATTTTAAAAAAGATGTTAGAAAAATAATTTTGGTATGAAATATGGATAAACTGAGGGAAAAACATACTTTTCCGACACTTATTGCCATGGTAACAGAATATAAACAGAGATTTGAGACTTAAAAAATAATGAAGCAAAAGTACACATTTGCAAACTCAAATTATTCCATTTAACCCTCCCTATAAATCTGCCTTGTTTTTGATCAATTCACTGAAAGTGCTTTGCCCAAAAAAATCAATTTTGTTTGTGTTTATGGAAATGAAACCTGTCCTATGTCAAAATGGAATCAAAGATAATGCTATGTCTGGGACATGGCACAGTTTATGTTCCACAAATTTATTTCTTAGACATAGCACATTTTCTTTTTCCACAATATATTTTTTCCATATATGACTTATGTTAAGTCAAAACTATAGAAAGTAGCCTACTTGGTTATGAAATATTTTCCAATAATTTTTTTCACCAAAAATGCACACAGGACAACTTACAACTTGACCTTTCCTTACAACAATATGAGGTGCTCAACAGATACACATGGACAACTTGGATATACAGATGAATAGATTTATACGAAAGATATGAATGAGTGATACAGGTGCTTTATTAATTTTGATAAACCTATAATGATGATAAACCTATGATGATGATAAGCAATAAAACTGAAATCAACATACTAACTCCACACTGAAGGTAAGACGAAGAAAGCCATTTTAAAGACTGACACAGATTTTTGAGTGAAACTTGGCCATCTAAAAAAAGAACCTTCATCCACTGCATTAGGTCCCATTGGAATGAAACAGTGGGTGTTGTGGGGGAACCTGGCCAGAGTCTCAATTTCACTAAAGTTGCAGTGTTACAGAAACAGCCACAAAAACCAATTGGTATTTTGTGCTGTCTTCCTATAATAAGAGACAGAAAAAATTAGTAACTAAAACTTTATTAAAAATCCTAGAAATAATAAAGCAAATCAGCATAATACTGTTCCTACCCCTTTGAGAAGTCGTGAAACATGTCTCTATTCATTCTTCTTTCTACTTTTTCTCAGCTATCTCACATTTATTTTTGTAAAACATTGCCTTTTATTCCACATCCCAACTAAAAAAAATATAACAAATTCCAAACAATCACACAAAAACAGAGTTCTCTATACAAACTACAACCACCATTTCTAAATCCAGATGTGTCATTCCATTATGCCCATATACAATCACAACTAAAACCCAAATGACACCACACCATATGCCAACCAACCATGACCGACATGCCAACCCACCATGACCGACATGCCAACCCACCATAACCAACCATTGCACACGGGATCCCACTTTCTGTCCCCATACTGTATCATCACATTTTCACATGAAATCTCACCCTCATTCAAATTCTCAAAGCTTGTGATATCATCTAACTAACATGACATCCCACAAAAATGTCCCTTACAAATATATTCAACTTGATATTTTTCCATATATATCATATTCAGAAATTAATTTTGTGCACTTGATTATTTTTCTTTTCAGCCAAAAAAAAGCTGGTTAATTTAATTTTTTTCGTTTTCTATTGCACTCTATTGTTTTACTATTCCTCAAGTCCAGACTAATATCTTAATTAATTTATGTTAAGCAGGAACTTGGTAGAAGGCTTCCTATGGTTCTAATGTGAATGAATTGACATGCTACCATTTTCAAAGCAGTGATCACAGACCAGGCTATGGTAAATATGCCCTCAGGACCACAAATGTATGTTCATGCCAAGTATTATTGAAAATATAAGGTCCTTGTTAATTCAAAACTAAAAATATGTAAAGTGACATGTATGATACATGTTTGTAAGTTGTATATGAATTTGTGAAGGGCAATATTTCATTGAAACTTACATCCTTTGTCTTGTTATAAGAAATTGAGATACTATACATCTGTATGAAATAATTCAATGTTAGATCCCAATCCATATGCATTGAAAATAAGATATGCATTGAAAATAAGATATGCATTGAACTTGAAACTAAAATCACCTTTGACATCTATGACCACAATGGTTCTCTCTGTAACTGTACTGCAGTTATAAGCTGTCCATGTCCTTTGTTTGATGAAAGTGTGAACAAATGTGCCATCCTGGATAAAAAATAAAACAATAGGTACATAAATATGATACAATCAATGAATCAATCAAACAAATTATTGAAAGGCCTTTGAAATGACAATTTGAATTAAACTTCAAACTGGCTTACTCTAATACTGTATGTAAGCAAAAAAGCATTTTTTTTAAACTATACCTATTTGATATTGATATTGTACACATATCCACCAACATTTCTTTCTTTCAGAAAAGGAAATTTCCTAAAGGCCCTTCTATGTTACAACTAAAACAGTAAATACCGTCATGGTTCGCATGCCTATGCTGCAAATTGACACCCATATTATATGACCCAGCCAATCATAAAAATGGCATCTCACAATAAGTCCCACATGGCATCCCATGTACCACATGGCACCTCACCCCATGTCCCACATGACATCCCACATGGCATCCCATCCCATGTCCCACATGGCATTCCACCATATCTTCCACATGGCATCCCAACCCATGTCCCACATGACATCCCATGTCCCACGTGGCATTCCATCATATGTCCCACAGGGCATCCCATCCAATGACCCACATGGTATTCCACCCTATGTCCCACATCCCATGTACCAAATGACATCCCACCTCATGTCCCACATGGATCCCATCCTACATGTATGTCCCACATTAACCTAACCATATGTACCACATGACATCCCTCCCTACGTCCCACATGGCATCCCTCCCTGTGTCCCGCATCAGTGGCTTCCCACCTGATGTTCCACAAAGCATCCCACCATATGTTCCACATGGTATCCCTCCTAATGTCCCAATGACATCCTACTTTATGTCCCACATGGGATCACATCCCATGTCCCACATCCTCATGGCCTCCTACCCTATGTCCCACATAGCCTCCTACCTTATGTCACACATGGCATTCTACCTTATGTCACACATGGCATCCTACCTTATGTTACACATGGCATCCCAACCTATGTCACACTCTGTGTTACTCGTGGCATCCCACCATGTCCCACATGGCATTGTACCCTGTTCCACATGGCATCCGACCCCATGTCCCACATGGCACCCCATTCCATGTCCCACATGGCATCCCACTCCATGTCCCACATGACATCCCATAGGCTCCATAAGAAGTCTCATCCTAGCTATCAGTCCTTGATTGAGCATACTATGTATGAAAGTGTCAGTTCATATCATAACTTATATGCAAATGACTTGTTGAAATGGGGTGGGACGCCATGTCCCACATGACATCCCATGTCCCACATGACATCCCATGTCCCACATGACATTCCATCCCATGGTATTCCATCCCATGGTAATCCACCCTATGTCCTGCATGGCATTCCACCACATATCCTATGTGGCATTTCACCCTGTTCCACATGGCATCCCACCCCATGTCCCACATGGCATCCCATTCCACATGGCATCCCACCCTACGTCTCACATGACATCCCATAAGCTCCATAAGAAGTCTCATCCTAGCTATCACAGTCCCTGACTAAGCATATTAGATAAAAAAGTCTGGTCAGGTCATAATACTGTAGCAACTTTATGCAAATGAGCACAATATTAAAGGTGCAGTTTAAAAAATCATGCCTGATACAACTGTTGGTGCCCAAATATTTTGAATAATTTTAAGGATTTTAAATCCCAAGTACTGCAAGAGAGACTTGAAGATCTCTGAAGAATATTGGATAATTATATCATTTTACAGTTATCTTCTAAAAAAATATCAAATGTATTGTAGACTTTTTAAGGAAACTAGTCTTCAATCCTATTCTAAGTCTCTCTAAAAAACTTTAACATTTTATAAGGAAATTCAAACCTTCCATAAGGATATCTAAAGAAACTTTAACTTTTTCTGAGGAACTTTGAAGAAACTTTAACATTTTCTGAGGAATTCTCGAAAAACTTTTACATTTCTGAGGAAATCTCAGGACAAATCTGTGGACGGCCGGACGTCCGGAATTGCCATTACATAAGTTCGCATAATGCTACACATGCGAAGCAATAAAATTGGCTGTTTATTAGACAGGGCAAAAGTTTCAGTCAGGCCTTACCTTAAGTATACTTTACAAGCTTGGAGTGCCTTTCATGAGAACGATAATTTCATTCTGGAGCAGCTTCAGCGAAGAGCCACTAGACTTTTTCCAGAAGTTAGCAATCAATCTATCATGAATCTAGGTTGAGAATCCTTGGTGGTGATATGTGATTCAGTTAAGTTCATCTGTAGACATGATGCTTTGGGTTCCTGCATGTTTCAGCTAATTCTCATGTGACAGTGATACATAGTCTTAGTTTGAAGTTGTATTCTTTATTTCATTATTATTATTTATTTGGAGGAGGTGGTTTCAGCTGGGATTTGTATTGTTGTTACATTATGCTATATTGAAAGAACCTAGGATTTTCTTCACTATAAGTGCAAGATATGAAGCAAAAATAACATACAACAGTATTAAGCTTTACCTGCCATATGTGTGGAACATGGAGTTTCCCCTGATGATCTTCCACAAGGTGTTGGTTACAGAAGAAAAATCCTGGCCCACAGTCTGTACACTTGCTGGTTGGGTCATTGGTACAGGAAGAATGGTGACAGGAAGCTGACGGATCCAGCACCTCCCCTGACAAAAATGTGTCGATCAGCTTCTGTCTCTTCCCTGCCCATGCAGAAGCACTGGACTTTCTCTTCTGTGAATAGCTCTGCTTTTTTGCAGAGGTGACTGGAGCAGAGGTAGAAGGAATGTCCAGATACTGGCTAAACGCCGCTTGAAAGGAAGTTCTGCCCTTGTTTCTCCTTCGGGATGGAAAATGCTTCTGAACAAGTCTACGTCCATGAAAAGTGAACACTCTTCTTTGCACCTTTCTTTGTCCAAATTTTGAAATGCCTCTTTAAGACATTGTAACTGAAAAATGAGAGTAAAGCCATAACGAATAACTACTGTACTGAACAATTACAGTAATTAGTAGTTAGGACATAGTTACACCAAAAAGATCAACAGCAAATTGGCAAAAAATTAAATGTAGCATGTTTTGAAATAAAAAAGTGGAAAATATTTTTACTCTGGTGCACTTTATTATTCATAAACCTTTAAAACATTACTTATCTCTTTCTTTATTGTAAGAGGCTACTAGTTTCTCGCCCAAGAAAGTGTTTAAAGGAGCTCTCGGCCAAAAAGTGAGGGCGTATTATTTATGAGTCTTTCATTTAATGAAATACCTATGTAGTACGGAATATCTTAAACACAACCAAATCCCAAACCGAGTTTGTTACGTGTTTTCCCATTGATTGTAGGAATTTGTTCACTTACGCGGGATGGGTGAAAATTTCTGTAAAAAGCATAGTGTGTGATGCGAATTCTATTGGTTGAAATCTATATGAATTAGCCACAGATATGAAATATATCTACGAAGTTAGCAAAAACTAATGCAAACACTTTTCAGACAAGAGCACCTTTTAACTTTCCCTTTTTGCACTTATTTGGGGAATTCAAAAATTATATCAAAGGACAGTGTAATGAGATCAACTTTTGTGATAAAAGGCAGTAAAAGAATCTGGTTAACTTGTTTGGTGTTTATAGCATTCGACAGGGGTTAGCGTGATTATTTCATATATAGAAGGAAGTTTGTCTCTCTGTTTGCCATCAAGATATCTCAACAACCCAAGAACCAATGATTGGATTTTGATAAAATTTTGTCTGTTGTGTTTGTTGCTAAAGGAAGAGTTGATTTAAATTTGATGTTTTTGGATGAGATTTGTCATGAATAATATAGTTAACACTATCCAATGGATTCCAGTGAAATGAGTTAAACAATGAATTCATGCCCAGAAAAGAATTAAAAACATCAACTTAGATAAAGTGGTTTCTGGTATCAAAGAGAATAAAAACAACTTTCATACTTTTGCTACGCTCGGTTGGCGTTCATGTCCTCTAGAAGGATTTTTGCCGACTTAACCTATTTAGATTCAGACTTCTTGCATGAAAATAAAATAATGGATTGTGAATCTTTGCCGAATAAAAGCTGAAACAATGAATGCTGAGCCTGAATAAAACTAAAAACAATGATAAGAGGGTAGATTCTTAAGTATTTAAAATGAAAATGGCATATAAATCAACTTGAGAAAGAAGTCAGTTGGGAATTAAAACTTCAATGGTGGGCCGAGGATTTCCAAGGTGTATATTCCGGATGTGGAATAAACAGGGGGCGGAGGTAGGCCTATGGGCTTTGCAGAGTGCTATCATTCTAGTTCAGTTCATGTTTTGTTCTAGACGGTAGACCTTTAAACAATAATGAAATGTCCAAAAATAGTAAACCCAAAAGTTTAACTGAAATGGTGTAATGAAAAATGTGTTATTTCAAAGATTATTGATGGGATTGGTGTTATTATGGCTTCATAAAGTTCAAGGAATTAGTTTAGTGGTCAAGCACGTCCAACTTATGAAAGAGGACTTCAAAAGGAACAAAATGGTGAAGAAAGCATTGCATTATTCCGTTAAGGAAAGGAGAGATTCAAGTTTAAGGTTGGTATCATTTGTGTGGAAACTACTGAAATCAGACTAGGCCTAGTACTAAGTAGGGGTGATGTCACACTCAAGATTCCTGAAAATCTTAATGTATTTGAAAGAAAGTTTATTTAATTTTTCACTATTTATATTAGTTTTCCATATCATAAATAGGCTATCCTTTCTAAATGAGTTTTACTACTTTTTTGACATATCCCATGGCTTTTATTAAGCCACAAAATCGCAGGACAAAATGTGGTAGAATAGGCCTAAATTAGAACTGTTACTAAGGCCTACTCTAATAATTTATGCATGCTTTTGAAATATTTTTTGTTGTAAACATAGGCCTAGTTAGGTTAGTGCAAGATTTGATTGATCATTAAAAACGCAAACAAAAGTATGGACCTAGGCCCGCCTAGGCCTAACATAACGTTAGGCCTAAGCCTACAATTAGGCCTAATGTCAAACAATCCTTACGTAAGGCTTAGCCTAAGCTTAACTTGCATAGCGTTACTTAATGGACGAAAACGTACATGATAATTGTCATCAATCGATCCGACCACTATGGGCATTTGACCGGCCCGTATGCATCTGGCCAGATTCACACTCACTTCACAAGCACACTGTCGTTGCATATGCCAGGTCCCCGGCTGGCTGGCCCACAGTCACTCGCCCAAGTTGTTTTAATTATTGACTGAAGTAGTGACGTCATCACGCACTCAATAAAGAGGAGATGCGAAATGTACATTTCCATAGGACACATCCTACCCCAAAAAACACATTTCCTACAGGATGTAGGCTTTGAAAACTTCGCCAACTGCCTGAAGGGGCACTTTTGTCATTTCTCAAAAAGTGTGGTGGGCACGTGCCCCCTCCCCCCACCCCACCCCACCACCCCTCCACCCCGTTCCTACAACTATGACTGTCACAAGGCTCTGATAACCACCTTCAGTCCGGGCTCCTCTGGGGTTCAAAAGGGTCCGTAAAAAGGTTTGCGTTCAAACATGGGGGCCCCAAAAATTGAGAAAATCCATGCTTGAAAATAGTAAAAACGGTGTCAAATTTGAACAGAAATAGGTAGTGACCTTCAAAATTTTCCGATATGGGGAATGTAAAATAAATACAATATGTGAATTTTCCGATATGTTTTCCCCGGGCCCCACGATCCTCTCGGCAGCCCTGGACCGCCTTAGAATAGGCAAAATGATCACATTCGATCAAGAATGAGCAGAGGCGCTTGAAGCGCCATTTTTATTAGCTTGCATTTTCACCAATTAATGCGAAGCATATATGATTTTCGCCCGGCATTAACAGACTAAAGAGTTTATTTGACGAAGAAAAACCAGCATAGAAATTTGATTATTTTGCTGATGCATCTTCACATATCTAACGTGGCGTATTATTTAGAAGAAATTGGGGAAAAGGTGGGTGAGGGTCATTTTGATATCTTTTTGCCGTTCTCAAGTAAACATTTTTGATTTTTATTATGGAATAGGAATTATGTGTATCTTACAGTCGGAAACATGACCTCGATTGACCCGAAAACTTTAATCAAAGTCACGTGACAATCAATTTAAATTCGAGTGATGAATTTCCATTTAATTTCTGTTGTAGATCAGAGCAATTTGCTCTAAAACCGAAGAACACATATTTATCGTATGAATACACGATAAAGATACGACTCTTAAGAATTAACGACATTGTTTTATGTCACAATGCGAGCACTACTTTTCGCACAACAGCCAATGAAAGATTAAAAACCGTGATAAAATTGACAACCGACCAATACAAAAAATAATGAAAATCACGAAAAAACCAACTTGCCAATTTGTGAAGTAAAACCAAATGTGTTGTTTAAACTATGAAAAAATATCATAAAATTCAAATTCATCTTAGGGCAAACCAAGAGCCTAAGAAAAGTTATATCACAATTCGATTAGACCCGCTGTCGGCTTCAATTGGACGCCATGATTATAACGCATGCGCATTGAGTGTATGTCCATAAAATGGATGTGCAACACCAATAGACGATCTACAGCGTGCCTGCCTCTTAAAAACAACTGATGCTATTGGAGGGGAAGTAAACGCTCGAAGTTTACAAAATACCCTTAGATTCGATTGTATATCAAGAGAAAGTCTATTTTGTGATTAATTACAGTAATTTCATACCTGATTTCGAGATGTGTACTCGTCATATCAGCTTTAGCGTTTGTAAAGCTAGCTAGATACCTCCCAATTTGTATAACTGTCAAATTTAGATAGATAAGTAGGCCCCATAAGTATTTTACGGACCCAATTTACCTCATTTAATAATATGAGGCAACATTTATTACAAATTTGGTCACTTTTTTTATATTTATATTAGCCAACAATCGAACACAATTTTCTGAAATTTAGTGAGAGGGGCTCTGGGGCCCCAAAATCGTGACAGCTTTCTTATTTCACCTGAAAAATGAGTCGATTATATATCTATTATATTATTATATAGCATGGGACTTCAACATGCTCTGTAATTAGTGGTGTAGCCACTTATGAGGGTTCCCGAAGAGGAACGGTTGGATTTCCAACTGCCATGTTAATTTTCCAACTGGCGTCCCGTGGGGGGACACCTCTACCCACCCCCCTTATAGTGACGTCTCTGCTCCTTACCAACCATGTTGTTACACACCTGGTAGGAATGTTTACCTCTGAAAGTTTTATAGCTCACCTGCGTAACATGGAACTCCAGACTTGGTTGAATTAACATTCCAGCTTTATTGCAAAATTGCGCATAACTTTTCTCTAGGCTGTCAGATTGCATAGAAAGACTTTTCAATATTACTTTTATACTTTCCATTATGTTTCTGACATGAATAAATGAAAAATGTATTGAATTGGTTTAGTGTTACACAGCACATTACTTTGCGAATGCAGGACATTCATGTGTACCTTGCAGGTCTGTTACTATAAGCCTGTCTGCTATTTCGGTTAAAAAGTAGCTTCATTAGATCTACAGTAACCTAAAACACAAAATACATACAAAACTGGTATGTCTATCCTTGTTTGAGGCAGATGAATTTATAGATGAATAATTAGGGGATTAAATGGTACACAAATACAAACATTTACATAACACTTAAGAAAAGTCAAAGAAGATACTTTATTATCAAATGATAATTTATTTATCTCCTTAGGTTCAAATATAAGTCTTGTTTCAACTTTATCACAAATAAGCAATGCATTGAACCCTTCATATGTATCAGTGCTTCTTTAAAGATGTGTAGCAGCAACTTATGCTAAATTGCTTTAAAATCAATGAAAAATAGCAACAAAAAAAAATCATTCAAATCGGTTAAAAATTGACCATTTTAGAGCATTTTGAATTTTCAGGTCAAAATATGCAAATTTGTGTTCCTCTTTATGTTCCTCTTCTGATGTATGAGGGGACGAAAGTTCCTATTTCCTTATGTAACTCCTTTGTTTTTTAAATTCTTTGTCACAAATTTGTGAGGGGAAAAAAGGAGAAATTTTAGCAAAATGTTTTTAAGTGTTGACCATACCCTTAACCATAATCTAGCAGGAACAGACTTTGTCCTCATTTTCCAGAACTTAAATTTAGGAAGGAAATATAAAGAATTACACAAAGCTTTTCACCTACCCATTCGTAGACTTTAAGCTGTGATTTGAACTACAGGTATTTTTGATTACAGGACCAGACATCAGTTAATGATGTAAATTCATTTTGTTTCAAATTTAAAAGAAAAATGTGTATTTGAGTATTTTAAAGCTTTGAGAAATAACACTACAAATAATTGTTCAAAAAATGCAAAGTGTTGGTTGTCTCGTGAGTGGAACTGCCCTTATTGTAATCCACAATAGTTTCAAAGAGAGAAACTAGCTTTGTTTTTTCTTTGCCATATCCCACGGAAAAATGAATATATTACACTATGAAAATATTTTATATCATACTGCATTACATCACATATTATACAATACAATACAATACAATACAATTTATTACAGTGCTCTAGGCCATCTGGCCTTTGTCACAAACATTAACGATAAAATTAAATGGTACATTATTGAGCTTCTTACAACAAACAATAATCAAAGAGAAAGAAACAAACGTCTTGCTTCCATTGCGTGTAAAATAAAGTGTGATAACTGCAAAAATAAGTATTTAGAACTAGCTGCTAATAAAATATTACATTTTGTTCTAGTTGCAGTCTGAAAGAAATATTTTGGGATAAATTTACAGTTTTCAGAAAGGATGGACAAATTAGGAGAAAATGATATTCATCTCAACTTCTTTCAAATTGCAAACCTGACAGAACCTCTGTTCATAGGTTATATTACAATAACGGCCTTCGTTGACTTCAATTTCAAGGCAAGCACATCTGATTTTGGAGACCAACTTTTTAAACTTAAAAACATTATTGAATAATAGGTATGGCTCTGCATAGCTTTCTGTTTTAAATTGTGCATAACAACGCAAAGAACTTCTAGATTTAATATCACTCAACCAGTTCTGTCTATCTATATCAAAACTCGCTGCTTAAAATTTTCATAGAAATGTGTAGTAATCCCTTCTCCCTGCCCTTCCCAAACATTACAAACCCAGTTTCATACAAAATATTTTTAACACACAGTCCCCATGATAGCACTCCTTTGTTTGCCAATATTCTTTGTTCTACATAACAATGAGTCTGATACCTGTCTTTATCAAGAATAAGTCTTAACCAATATGTTATTTGTTTTAGTATTGTTTGACTTTTAAAGGAAAAGCGACCCAGCTCTCCTAGAGCTATAATATTTATGGCATTTGGTGGTAAACCTAAAACATATTTATGAAACGAATTGTAAACTCGTATTGTACTTTCATGGGGTAAGACCCATAACTCAGAACCGTATGTTAAAATAGGCATTATCTTTTGATCAAAAATTTGAAGGATATTACTTACAGGTAAATCAATAGTTCTAGACAAAATTTTCTTAAAATTAAATAAAGCAACCTTAGACTTTGAACTCTGTTGAACTTGGGATTTTGACCATACTCCTTTTGGCGTAAAATTTAATCCTAAGTAATTATAGTTATTTACAGTCTCAATAATTTTGCCTTTGAAATAAAAACGTTCACTTCTTGCAATGTGTCCACCCTTTCTAAAAACCATTACCTTCGTTTTATCTGAGTTTACAGTCAAATCATTCTCTTCACAATAATCTTGGAAAACATTCAGTAAACTTTGCAAGGAATAAACATTTTCTGAAAAGAAAACTAGATCATCTGCATAAAGAAGACAACATATATCATTGTTATTTATAAGAATTCCTTGGGTGTTTGTGGACTTCAATCGCTCTTCAATATCATTGATATAAGGTAAAAGTAAGTACGGGGATAGATTACAACCTTGTCTCAAACCTCTTGCACAATCAAATTTTGGGGTAAGACTGTCCTTTGTCTTCACACATGGCTCAATATTATTATACATTGATATAAGTATCTCATAGAATTTACCCCTCATTCCCATATTATAAAGTTTCTTGAATAAAATACTGCAATTGATGTTATCAATTGCAGCCTTAAAATCAACAAACGTGGCGTAAAGTTTTCCGCGCGGTTTACACAATGCTTTAGAAATGACAGTGTGAAGTACAAAGGTATTATCAATCGTAGAGAACCCTGCTCGAAAACCTGCCTGAGCAAGAGAAAGGATATTATGATCCGAGAGCCATTCACATAGTCTACTACATAAAACTTTTGTAAATACTTTTGCCTAAAGCACACAATAGTGTAATAGGCCGATAACTACTTGGTAAGTCTTTATCCCCTTTCTTGAAAATGGGACTAATTATTCCAACTTGCCAAGCACTGGGAAACTTGCCAGTACAAAGAATTATGTCAAACAATGCATGTATAGCACGCCTCAGCGCCTTAGGTGAATTTTTGATGATTTCAATTTGAACACCATCGATACCGCAAGCTTTGCCTTGTTTTGTGAATTGATTGCTTTCTCAACTTCATTAATTGTAATGTTGACATCCAAAATATCATCAGAAACTTCCAATGAGGAATATGAAATATCAAAATATACTGTAGAATCGTTAAATTCAAAAACAGACGTAAAGTATTTAAACCATTCAATAGCTGGAATACCCTAATAAAGCTCAAATTTTGATTTGCTACTGTTTGTCTGAAACTTAATATGCTTTTTTAACTAGACTTCCTTGTCAATATTTTCTTGCACCAAACTGTAAGATGAATGTTCTAGATGTCACTAGTCTTTTATGACAGCCTTTCGAAGTATGTGTTTATGAAGTGCATACAAATAAAAGACTTCGATATCAATAAATCTATCAATGCCTCACCCTGGTGTCAGAAAATGGACACAAAATGTCATCAATGTATTCTAAAAGAATCCTTGAATAGTTCCACTTATTTTCCTGCTCCTCCCCATCATTTTCTCTTTGTACAGCGCATAGAAATGCTTAACATTATTTTGCACTATACTAATAAATTATTGTTTTATAATAATAACATTATTGTTAAAGATGGTAATTATTGACCATTAACCAGTTACATGGCACTTTACTTTGTCTAAGTTAAGTTTTCTAAAGCACCGATAATGATAGTTTGCATAAGACATTAAACCATCTGCATCTTGTTTACCTTTTCTGTTGATGCAAAGATATTGTGGCACCCATATTCATGTCTTACACTGCTCCAATATCAAAATGTATTGATCCAAATCATCTCATGAAACAATATTTCACATATAGCAACACTTGATTTATTTGATCATGTATGAAGTATGCTGTAAAAAACAGGATGGATGGAGACATCATTCGATGCTGTATTACTGTCAGTCACAGCATTCTTCTTCAGTTGATGTTGCTGTAGCTTCCATGCAAGCTAAATGACTGATGGGTAAATACGGATCTAGTCTTGATACTGCACTTATTTCAGCACAGTTTTTCTTTTAGAAAGATAGTACTTATTTGATTTCTCTGTTGCTCTGCCAAAATGTTTGAAGGAAAGTAAAAGGTAGTGATAAGTTAATTTCAAGACAATGTGATGCTGCAGTACTTTCTTCTCAAACAACTGAGGGATACTTGAAGAATTTTTTTTAACATCAAATGATACTGACAGACTGTAGGTTATGAATACAAATATGACATGTGAGGTAAAAAAAGAACTTGTGATGGATACAAATCATGTAGGTTTTGCTATACAAATTGTTTTGACCAAATGTGTTTTTGATTGAAGTTTTGAGCTCTTTCAGTGTTTGAGCAGAAGCAGAATTCAACTATTTTGCAAGTAGCACAAAGAGTAATTTCAAGTAGACAAGACAGCATTTTAATAATGTAAACATTGACCCTTCTTACATTCTGGGCTGCAAAAAACAGTAATTTATATTCAATATCTTAAATCTTTTCCCCCTATTATACACTGTTCTGAAATGGATATGATTTGTTATTTCTAGATATACAGTATAAGGACCTTGGAGCAACATGCATGAAGGCAATTTGTATAAATCAATTGTTAGCTTTCTTAAGAATGGCTGCAATATAATAACAAAACTATAAAAGAGAATAACACTCCATATGGAACCGAACTGCACCCAATTTATACCCTTTTCAATCTACAAAAACAATATGACAAAAGAAAGGAACTGCAATGACAAGATTTTTGAAGACTACATAATGTCACTGTAATGTCCTGTCAACAGTACACTGCTGTATATATACTGTATCTAAGGGATCAAACTGAGAATCAACAGAGTTAACACAATTTGTTGTCCATCTCAGTATTGCTGAAGAGAAAAAAAGTTTTTTTCAGATCTACATGTACTATAAGATGGATTTATAGGGCCTGTAAAAGCATTGAATAATCACAAATCTGCAATGTAGAGCAACAAGCATAAAATGTTTCAAATGATATCAGTTCTGAAGTGAGAACAAGACTGGGAACAAGAACAGCAATTTAGTGTATAGTACTGTAGCTTGTTCCTTGTTACTTTCTAAATTGTGTTAGAATCTGCAGTTGCTCTTAAGAATGTTGCTCAAGAAGAATGAGTAATATTAGAACTTAGCAAATTATTATCAATGCTGTATGCTTATATTAGAAAAAAACTAAGAATATCAATCATAAGGTAAGATTTGAGCAAGGAGCTTCTACACATGGAGATCTGACGGTCGTAAAACGTAGCCTCCGGCAAAGAAAAACTGACAAAACCCCCCGCCACGACTCTAACTTAATCCTCTGCAGATTCACTCAACAACCACATCCCATGGGCCCTATAAAAGTCCCTTTGAAGCAATGTGTGTAGCCGCTGAGAGCGCTAGAGCAAGCGAGCAAATGACGTCATTACTATACTCTGGTAATTTTGCAAGTGACCTGGCCATAGGTTATACAGCTGCGCAGTGTGTCATTTGCCGTAGTTTCTCAATGAAAGTCATGTGCAGTTGTAGAGCAAGTCGTTACAAAGTACTGAAAAAACCCGAAATCGATCGGATTTTTAACGGTAAGTTATCTTGATATTATTGGTGACATTTATGGTTACTAATTTAAGCAAATTTGGGAAAATAGCTTGCCTAAATTGTGTTTTTTGGGTTATTTCCTGCAGGTTCCTGCGAATGACGCTGGGTCAAGTTGGCTTGTTTACCTTTCTTTATGCACTTCTGACAGCGCTAGTATGTGTGCAATGTTCTCCAAACGAGAAAATCGCACTTTTTTTGAGGCACTTTTTGGTCAGATTTTCAGGTTGTTTCCATGGCAACTACTTTTTATCCAGGGTTATATTGAAAAACGTTTAGAAATTGTTCAATAATTGGGTTTTAAAATAGTAGGAATCAGATTAAAAATCGAAGGTCAAGAAAGTGGTACTGATGCTAGGCCCCACTGGTGTTAATACTGCAGTGCTTACTTCGTCAAGATAGTGTGCCAAAATAGGCCTTAGGCCTAACTAAGAAAATGGACCCATTCTAGGCCTAGGCCCCTAGGTCTAAAATAATTAAAGCTGCATTTAGCGATCGAATGCTAGATTCTTTCAAAAATTACTACACTTGTGATGCACTGTAGTAATGTGGCTCAGAAGTTTGTGCAGGCTAAGGCAAAACAAAATTCCCTTGATTTATTTTCATTTAGCCTACAAAACAATGATTCAATACACAATGGGTAATAGGTGTAGGACTCGGCCTACCTTCTTTTTCCTCTTCTTTTTGCGTGCAATATTTTGGTTCTCATTTTTAAATTGTTAAAAGAATTTTTATATCATCTTTCCATGATGTGTTACTGCACTTCATGGCATTAAAATAATAACTGTAGGTTTAAAATGATTGAAAGGCATAGTTAGATAGTTTCAGGCTGTAATTTTTGTGTCATACTCAATTTGCTTTATTATGATTGATACATAAAAAAAAAATGCATCATTTTATAGTTAAGCTAGCTTAGTACAGCTGGCGGTCTTGCAACTTTGCTGCCCAGCCGGCAGGATTATGCCATAGTTTGAACATACATAATAAGTTCCTTTCTTCATGAATATGCATCGTTCTTTTATTAGGATTAGTACGATGCTGGACCATGCGACTTAAATGCTACTGTAGCCGGGGATACTGCATGGGAGCCATAAGATTACACAAACTATTCTTTAACAATTGATAAGATTACATCATTCACCTCTGAAGTTCATGAGTCTGATAATTTTTGAGAATCCGCTTCTAAAGTTCCTCCCAAATTTTCCCACCAGGATGATTTGTTTTAATTTGATCAAGTGGGTCTTAATCATTATACAAAAAGTGGAAAAATAGTGGTGAATTGGAAAAAAGTTGAATGAAGAAAAAGCACTTTATGAAAATGCTGTCGCATTTCAGATTCATCATTCAAAGGAGACTCTCTTGTGTGAACTTGTGGATTTGAATCCTGGCCATCTTATTGTGTTTAAATTGTCAATATCAACTGTTATTACTGTAAGTTAGGAATGCATTTTAATTGCAGAAGTTATTAACAAGTTATCAATTTTCATGTACATGTATGTACAGCATTTGCTTAGAGATACTCTATAATAGTTTGTGATCATTTGATCTGTGCAAGGTAGAAGCTCCTTGATCTGTGTAATCATTTGTACAAAAGATATTGCAGTAGTTATTATGTTAGTAAATCATATAATAAATAGGCTAAGTTTCTGGCCATTACTAATTACTCATACCACTCTGTGTGCACAGAATTTGTACATACTGTAAAGATGATGATTTATTTAGTATTTTGTCTCATTATTTTTTTTATTTTAGATGGAAATGTATCATCTCATTTTAAGGTCTCTTCGTCATCTCTGCGGAACGAAATTTAAAAAGCAAAACCTGGAAGGCTTGAGGTAAGCATTTTTTATGTGTTTTTTTGTAGCTTTATATTCACTTTTATGTGTATGTTTACTAAAATGATGTCCAATCATCAGCTTTTAGGACATTTGTTGGTTGCAGCATGGGCAGGGGGATTTAAAGATCACTCCTTGAGTGTATGAACACTTTTTGTAGGATTGATGGCATATCATTATTTGGACAAATGATATTTTCCTTAAAAAGGGATTTTCAATTCCTGGAAGTCTTTAATTTAAATGCATTTTCTTAAAACTAACAAGGTGCTGTGTCTCAGAAGGGATGCAGGTGAAAAATTTAGTGCTAGAAAGCATTTTTTGTGCTATGCTTATATGCTTACAGGGTTTGCTTTAGACTGATAATGGATTTGAATATGTGTAGCCAATACTTACTTCTACTGGTACTTGTAATAAACACTTTCTGTAACATTTAGAATGACATATTTTGATAAATGACTCCCTTTGTTTTAATTTCAGTGGTTGGTAAAGGACTTCCTTAGGTATTTTGTCAGAATGGCAAGCAGAGATCAGGAGCAGTTGGTATCAGTAAGAGGGAGAATCAGAAGTACATAAGCCGTGTCACCTCAAGGATTTCACGTAACAGGTGTGTTAAATATTATTTTGTTTAAAAAAATAAATGCCTAAGGATGCCTTCTGCTGTTTGGATGCCTTCTGTTGTTTGGATGCCTTCTGCTGTTTGGATGCCTTCTGCTGTTTGGATGCCTTCTGCTGGTTGGGTGCCTTCTGCTGTTTGGATGCCTTCTGCTGTTTGGATGCCTTCTGCTGTTTGGATGCCTTTTGCTGTTTGGATGCCTTCTGCTGTTTGGATGCCTTCTGCTGTTTGGACACCTTTGATAAGCATAATACCTCAGTTTTAGAGTGTGCCATAGAAAAGGCTCTGTGTGTGATATAGACTGAACCACACACTCTACCATGTTGTGTTCTATTCAACATCTATTGCTCCTTCGACCTTCTTTGGATCACAAGTAATTTACTAACTTGGACCTTTTCCATCATTAACAATGTAGAGTTGTATAAAAATTAAGAAAATTCAAAAATCATTTAAATTTGAGAAAATGCAATTCTTCCTTCCTCCTCCCCCTCCTCCTCCTCCCCTTCCTCCTCCCCCTTCCTCCTCACCTCCCCTTCCTCCTCCCCTCCCCTTCCTCCTCCCTCCCCCTTCCCCACAAAATAAATAATAATAATATGTAAAATAGATAAAAGAAAAAACTCATGGTTTTTTCACATCAATGTCACAGGTTTCATATACTGTGTTTTTTTAAAAGAAATCAGCATTAAAAATTCAAGTTACAACAGTTGTTGTTCTCTTTTTCTTTCATAGTGAACTCATTTGTTGAAATTAGAAAGGAATTGCTGCAAGTAGAAGGTAAGACATTTGTACTAAGCGACAAGTTCAACCAGGAACCCATTGAAGAGTTTTTGTTGAACAGCTTGGAGCCAGAGGTCCCCATGACAACCCAACAATGGAGCAGTTTGGACATCACATGCTAAACCAATGTTGTTGCAGGTAGAAATTGGAGCATTAAAAAGCAATGTAACTGCCTGTCAACCAAGTGAAGCAGAAATAAGTGACGAGCCTCTGTCAAACAGGAAAAGGTGGTCAAATATCAGATAGGCCTAATATCAGATGAACTGCATTAGCCCTTCTGTAAATTATTTTTCTAATATCATTATAGATCTGATGTTTATACAAATCTGACTGATTTTGTTATCATACTAGTAGGCTATCTACAGTTACAGAGGGAATCTGGTTTTGAGAAAGTTGCTTGACATCCTGACGCGATGACGACGAGTGAACACACAATTACAATGACGGGGTCGTCGCCTGCGTATTCGGTTATGATAGTAACAATGCCATCACCAAACGCTTATACGACCGGGACAAGAACATAGGTAGGACGTACGGACAGACATAACATCGACAACCAAGTCAATGTCCACGGCCTTTGATAGATAACCAGTTGTGGTAGACTGGCGTGTCTACCCAACCCAGGCTTGAACCCACGGCCTCGTGGTCTGTAGACAAGTATGATAACCGCTACACCACAGTTAGTAGACGATCCTGATGTTTATTGTGCTTCATACTTATAACACTACTTCCTCGGCCACTATTGATTGGATTAGTAGTCTATGCGCAAATATCTTGGGGTTGGCAAAATAAGACAACATCAACTCCGTTATGTATGTAAATCACCACTGAAAGTGTTGAATTATTGCATTCACAAAACCTTGACTATGGGCGACCAACAAACAAAAAAAATTACATATTGATGGTATGGCTTTTGCTTATGCTTTTCTTGCTTTTGGTTATGTTTTTTTACAATTGTAAGGCAGTTTTATTTAGTATTATGCAGTGTCTTGTGCTAAATGTTTACTGCACATTAATAGTTAACTTATGTGTGTCTTGTTGATTCTTATAATAAAAAAAAAAGTTAAATGATAAATGCAAGAGTGTAATATAAGGTTTATTTATAAGTTTATTGGCTTTCACCATTTTAGAAAGGTAAATTGTGTCTCGAATCTTTATACTTGTTCGTTCTTAATTTGATAGGGAAGTTTTATAGAAACTTACTTCAACCGATTTCACTTAAAATGTTTAATGTGACTATTAATTAGTCTTAAGCTGTTCAGATTTTACAGCAAATGTTATCTGTATGGTACTGTAGAAAAGATGAATATTTACAGATAAACTTAAAGCAAATCAAAAGGGAAATCCGATTACACACAACAAAGGCACACAACAGAACTTGATTTAATTTGGTTGGTGATGCTAGTAGGTGCCTTTGGAAATGTAAACACTAAAGGTTTCATTAACATTTGCAGAGCAACTAGTACTGTATAAATGCTATATGCTATAAATAAATGAGTCCACATTTTCATTGTTTCAAGTATGATATTATGAAGCTGAGGTTGAGAAGCTTCAAAGAGAGACAGAAAGAGTTTTATTATACGTGGGCATCAACTTACTGTATGAATTATTTGTCAGGTAAAATACAAGTTGCATGCACTATATCCCAGGAAAGAAGTAGGTATTTAAGGTCTTCAACAACTTAGAATTCAGCTACAGGCTCAACAGTAATTTTTCTTTAATCTATTTTCTTCTGTAACTGTACAGAATTGGAAAGATATTAATTATGATAATATGTCAGTTTCATTTATAAGAGACTCGTTGTGTGTCAATTGTATGATGTATTTGAAAATGTTTTTGAAAATGTATTAACACATTTTACTTTGCTTATCTTTAGTCTTTCTTTGTAACACTTAACATGATTGGTTTGTGGGTGAAATGCATATCATAATTGGATAACTTTGGAATATTTAGTTACTATTTTTTCCAGGTAAGAAGTGCTGCAAAATTCATAATCGTTTATTTTGCATTTATGGAGATCAATCTTGATAGTTGAGAATTCTTCATATTTTTGCAGAAGTTGATCTATTTCAATAAATCTTGTTTTGACTACTGGATTTGCTTTCTATTGTCCTTTTTGGTGTTGGTAGGGGGTGGGGATTAATGATGACTTGTAAATTTATACCTAGCTGGTATATACTGTTGTCCTTAAGGGCTATAAGGTAAGGCCTTTAAGGCATAATTTCACAAAATCCTGAATTCCATACATTCACTTTCCCAAGACCGCCAAACAAATAGAGCTTTCAGGGGCCTGGGGCCCCTATAGATTCAATTTGAGGGGGACAAAAGGAAAGGTATTCCGCCTATTGGCCTGGTCCTCTCTAGAGTTCATCAAATGCTTCATTCCTCACCTCAATGAACAAGTCGGAATTGGTCAATGTCAGAGTTGGTACTCGTCGCAGTGGGTAAATATTACATACAGTATGTAGTGGGTAAATGTCACACAGAGTGGGTACCTGGCCTCTTGTGTCTGATTAAAGCCCATTGCACTTCATTCCCCACCCCGTAAACTAGTCTGATTCGGATTTGATATATATCAAGAGTGGGTACTCCTCGTAGTGGGTAAATGTCACATAGGGTGACTCATTGTAGTAGGTAAATGTCACAGGGTGAGTACCTGGTCCTTACTTGTGTTTGACAAAATCCCTTTTCACTTGCTTCATTCCCCACAACCCCCGTAAACAAATCTGGCTCAAAATTTGTCAATGTCAGAGTGAGTACCCACAGCGAGTAATGTTAGTCCTACATACTGTTTGGCAAGTACCCAGCTAGAGACGTAATTCTCATTTGGAAAGTGTGTAAAAGAAAGGGAGGGGGTGGGGTTAGGCCTCTCATCAAAAAAAGTGTGGCGACAGGAGGCAAATTTTCCCAAAATGCACTGATTTTTTTATATCTTGTTAAAAAGTGGTAAAAGGCATTTGCCTGGGTACATGTGATATGGTAAGTCAGAAGACAAAAAGCTTCTTTTCTTTTCCGTAAGCCTGAATATTGTTCACTTAAGCACCCCAAACTACCAAGAAATGTAGTATATATAATTGTGTATATACGATGCGTTACACACAAGTTGGTACACCTATTACGTAATCGGGCCAGCTCCACGAGAGCGGTGTCAAAGCGCATAGTGTGAAGTGATTTATTGGAGTTTTTTTTACGACCTTCGATGAGTGATTTAGGGAGTTTTACGACGGCGGCTACACACATTGCTTCAAAGGTTTTACGACCGTCAGATCTCCATGTGTAGAAGCTCCTTGATTTGAGTAAGAATATCAATACTAAGGACAATCTAACACGGGAATAATGCGGGCTGTGAATGTATGCTTTATATATTATATTTATGGAACTGCCATTTCCAGCATTTACTTGGATCAGTTTTTGTCTGCTGAAGTTCCGTAGTGTTATGTAATAATTGATTTGATCAACTGCTGGTAGGCCCTATGTCGCAAATTGTTTTGTGGGGTGACTCATAATAGTACTGGTCTAGTCTTAAGTTCTAAGCAGGGACTCTTCAGTTATTGGTCTGACTGATTAAGGCAATCAATGAAATAGGCTCCTAGGCCTACATGG